>LJIJ01000677.1:2721-84531 GCA_001718145.1 Orchesella cincta | reverse complement strand
ACTTTTAAAAGTGTTGACTTCAGGCATTCGCGGCATTCCTTTATATTCGCTTTAAAAATACCAAACATAATAAATTCGGGTTATATAGTAGCAAAGCCCTATGCTTTACCGTACAGTAATAATATTATAAAGTTTATTTACGTCCTCTCCCAAACCTGGCTTCCACACTACAAATATAATGCCCTACCACCGTCCTCGACGTTGTCCTCATCATCATCATCATCAATATCAACTCTTATAAACTTTTATAAACATATATAGTATGATAGTCATACAGTTGTTTTACAACTTGTACCCATCTGCATAGTCGTCTTGCAATCAACACGAATCAAGTGTTTTTAGAGCGAAAAATATACCCAGAAAATTATATGTATTATCATGTGAGCATGAAACATGTTGTTGGATAATATCATCAGTCCTTCCAAACCTCACCAATTCTGTTGCGTTATTTCTTTCGAATTGCACATGACCTAAGAAAGATGTACTAAACACTTTAGGTACGTTACATCACCTTTCATACTCTCCATCGCATGTTTCCCCATACATATTACTTACATGCTACATGGCAAAACACCAAGTTTGAGCAGAAGAGAACCGAAAATACTGCATCGGTGCAGGATCGCATCGCATTAAACCGATTTTTTTTCTGCTAAAGCATGTTCACAAGAATAAGACAATGAAGAAGTTAGTTGTATAGCAAAGGGTTTGCTTGCATGCAAGGTATATATATATTGTTTATTATATATTTGTTGTAGTTGTTTTGGAAGTCCTCATCAATCGTTGAATGTTTATGTTTTTGTAGTTGTGTAAAAAAATTGTTTTCTTCTTCTTTCTTTAGAGCGCCAAACCGAACCAAGCAACTGCAACTCCCCAAAGGAAATAAAATTGCCACGCAGGAAAAACAGCATTGGTGAAGAGTGCCAGTCTACAAAGTCGCTTTTTTGGCATTATCAACATAACAGTGGCTTGCATATACTGTAATAAGCAATGGAATGGAGTCTATCATCACATGAGTCGATAAAATTGTAACTCTCATGACATGACTCCACTCCACGTACATAATACACTCTCGCATGCAACCAAAAAATAGAACTTGTCTACCTTTTCATAGAGGTTCGTTTTCATGGAGGATCACGCACTATAAGACTATGTATATAATGCTAATCTAATCATCATGATGCATTCTCGTGGACATGTGTAGTTTTGTTTTGCATAAAACGATACTTGCATTTTCCCTTTGGGTTTCACCCACAAAATTGGATAAAAAATATATACAAGTGTATACAGCCAGACCAATAAACTCCTGTAAAATTATGTGATGACGTATGTACTTTATTGCATGATAAATCAGTAGCCACAATTAACATATTTGTACATTGTCGTGTGTTTAATTCTCAGCTTGCCGCCCTTTTAGGACGCCAGGAAACAATTATGGAAATCGTGATTCCAAAGAACGTGTACATGTTGGCGTGAGTAGTAGTAGTATGGGTTTACAACAGTTCAGTCATTACAAAACAATTCGTTATGCAAGCTTCTTCCTCACTATATTTTCTTTGGAATGAGGCAACAATGTTTACTGAATCCAATGCTTTACTTTGTTTGAGTTTAATATTGGAAAGGGAAGATATATGCTTTTCATGCAGTCAAAAAATAAGACGAAGCAGATCGCAATTGTATGGCATTCCATAGCAGTACAGCGAGTAAATCATCCAAGCGTTGAACCTATTATTAATATACAAAAATATACCTATAAATGATAAATCTTCCTGTAAAACTGGGGTGAAATAAAACTTCCAAATCTCTTCAATTCCAATAGGTTTCCAAAGTGCTGGTAGTAATAATACTTCTGAGGTTGGTTTGAATCATACTGCTGGTTGTTGGATGTTTAATTAAACAAACCATTATCATACTTTTGCGTATTGCTTTTTAACGAACTTTCTATTAACCGTCATGTAGATTTTTCCGACCTCATCTTCTGTGTGCTTTTCCATACTTAAATGCGCCACCGAATCAGTCCGACCTAGTAACTACTGATAAATTGTCATACATTATTTTGCAAATGCCGACGTATAACTCATTCATATAATATCCTTGTGCATGATAAAAGCGTTTTAGTCATTAAATTAGCATAAGTTGGTTTACTGGGAGCTTATAATCGGTATTTAATTGAAAGTATATTCTAAATTGTAATGTAAGAAGTTGCGACTCAAAGGCAAGCTAAACATATTGCATGGCTATATACAACGTAATTGCAAACGACACTCATGCAATGACAGATAGATCATTAACCCAAACTACTGGAAGTAGTATCCCAAGAAATTTGACGTCAATGTGTAAGCAAACACTTTAAGCAAGAACCAGACAAGAAGCGTTTTCGTGCGGAAAGGATGAGGATGCCAATTGAACCAATCCAACAAAGGCCATTTCCACAGCCGAATGTAAATATGGAGCGTACACCTAAGTAGCTCGCTTACCATTCTTTCTCACAAGCACACCTTTGACTTCATCAACCTCTTTGACAGCGATTGTATTTATACACAGTGAAAGAAAATATGAATGCTATGATGATGATGATGATGTCAATTGTGTGGTGCGTCACATTGCAACCAGTTATTTTACGCCTTATGTTGGTTGTTGACTGTGAACTGCTTTGGTGTCCACAGTGGACAGTCCACTGCTTGAGTCGTAATTGTTGTTTGCTTGTTTATGTTTTCTAATTCTAACCTTTACGAAAACAAGATGTTGTAACTGCATCCTCTATTAAGTTATAAGTATTTCATTCTCATATTTTACCTGCGCTACTCTGCTAACAGTATCACACATTGATTATCGTAATTTCGTGTATGAAAGCACAGACAAGCATGCATGTAGTCCTATAAAATGGCGGTCCTCAATGTCGACAAGATGACTTTAATATGAAACAAGAATAATGCAAAAGATCCGCTTCCTGCCAGAAATACTAGTTAGGTTTAGTTGGATGTGGATAATCAATAGGGTCTTGATGTCCCTTCACAGCTCCATATGCAGAAATATAAAATCAGGGTTTACCCATCTCTCCACTACCCCAAAAGCAGGGCTGAAAACGCCGGTTGTAGCTAGATATTTTTTGGCTCAGTATGTATTTTTATGTCTTCTCGGAAAAGCCAACTTCAAGTTTCATGTACGATGCAAAATAGTTCACCTTAAAATTCGTCATGTCCAAAATAATACGGTCACGATATATATTGGTTGAAGGTTGAATGTATAATGTACATTCAGACCTACCTTTAGGGCTGCCGGTGGAATATTTTTGTTTAAAACTTATACTATAAAATATATATAATTATGTACGGGTATGTAATGCGCAAATGAAATACGAGAAATTGTTAATTGGAAAGTAGACAGCATCAAAATTCAGAATGACACATTCAGCATGAATGACAATTGTGAAAGCAAACTGTACCTTATGAGGGTGCAGCTGCATGATGTGTTGCAATGTAAAAGACTCTGGAATAGTTTTTCCAGCAGCAACCGAACCAATAATCGCATTGTTAGTTTTGGTAACCAGATTCTCTGTAAATTTCCTCCATGTACAAAAAAACATCTTACAGAGGTATACGATTTATCAATAGCAGATAATAGGATATTATTGTTTTAAGAACATATCAACATTTCAGACATTTGTTTTGTAAAACTTGTACTATATAGCTTTCTTCGTGTCATGTCAAGAGAAGAGGCTGTCATGGGCCATGTTTACTTACTTCTTTGGTGCAGTATGCATCTACACTGTGTTGGGAAGCAGTGCAAACACAATATTTCGTGGTAAAAGTCTAAAGAATCTTCTTAATGTTTTAATGTACTAAAACCACATAATAGCTGTTCATTAAAAATGATGTCATACAAAACTGAAGTGAACACCTGCATTATTTCACAAGAAGAGAGCATTATACTTTTGATACATTAGTAATTTGCGAAAGCCTGGACACCTAATAATATCATCGAAACATTTTATGCAGAACATATTTCTTATTGGAGCCACCGACCGAAAAATTAGAGCAATTTAAAAACTTTAGCAACATTATCAGGCTTTTTTCTCGGATTTCACGTTACAATTTGGAATCCAAGTGGGGCAGATTATATTCTCATGTTTTAGGTTTTTTACAATTCCAACCAACTTCCAAAGGGAGGCTCCAGCGTATGTTAAGATTTAAGATAGCTGTGTGACGTCGACTTCATGTCGTTGTACCAGCCACCAGTCCAGTCCTTTATCTTTGACTTTGATATTGCAGCCGATACTGGACTGGAATTGCTAAACATTGTATTCTCGCAATAGTCTCATTGCATACTCACCTGGTTGATGTGTTGCAGAAACAAATCTTCCATTCTCGTTCTTTAATTTAAGCTTATACTTAGCTATACAACTACAGTATGCAATATTTAGCAACTACTACTTTTGACTTTGTTCATACAATTTTTTTCATGGGCTCAGCAAATACCATGTCTGCATTTCAGTCTTAAGTTTTATGATGAAAGTTAATCTCATTGTCAGTGAAAAGTTTATGTAAACTGGACTGGTGTAATATTTAATGAATTAGTAGATAAATGCTATGAAAATAAATATGTTTAGTACGATATATGTTTAAAATATAGAAAAATATGCCAGATATATGAGATTTACAAGCGTCAAAATCATCACCATCAAGCACACATGCTATAATCTTTACAAGCAATATCAAACCATTTCATTCAACACATTTATAAAATGATGGTGCTTTACTTTGAATAAAAGCATCGGAGGACGCTATGCAGATGAATGATGAGAGGCTATTGGTATTTTTGTTGAAGTTGAATCAATAACTAGATTGGAGACACGCTGCTACCTAATGGATAAGTACAAGTCACTTGATAAAGCGAACAACATGGATGTGTATACAAGAACTGTAAAGTGAAGGTCCTGCATAACATGCATTGCATTGTATGATATGATGGTTGATGTATTTGATTTTAAATATGTAAAATGTACACTACACACGCATAATATTCATGTATGAAGCACATGCATTAAAGCTCAGCATATAAAATAATTTGTCGTGATGAACCTGTTTCCGATGTTAAAAGAGCTCAGTTTTCTGTAAGAATCAGACGAGGTGACAACTGCTTCAGTTTAAGCTGGCTCGGCTCTGCACACTTCTCCACACAGTCTCGGAAGAGAAGATTTTAAAAACAGTTTCATAAAAGTGCGTTGGTATTTTAAAGAGAATCATAGCTTTCTCCCTGGATATTTCATCAAAGGTAAGTCGTATCAACAAGTTTATCAAAATAATTAGCTTTGCCACTCCATACTGCAGTTGTGCTATGTCTCTTTGTCTTCATATATTAAGTACAAAGATCATATTCGATACAGAAATATCTATATGGATATTTAGCAAATATGTTTACAGCGAAGAGTACTATTAGTTGCGAAATTGAATGTAGAGTATATTTAACATATATTATTAGGATTTTATGTGCAATCAATCAATATCAATACATTTGTGCAAAATGCAGGCCGTGAATGACCAATTCATTCCATTTGCAGTTCATTATAATAATCTATTAGATATAAAAAAAGTGGACTTGTTTAGTAGTTAGTTTACCGTGACTTTGAGGGTTTGTCTCCAAATTATTGTGCATCACTTTCCAAAAGGTCCATAAAAATCAAGAGGAAATGAACCCGATATTCCAAAGACTACTTCTTGTTGAGAGAACTAGTTATGTATATCTTTGATAGGTATTTGGTTGTGGTTTCGGGCACAAGTTTGCAAATTGCAAAGAAGTTGAAGTTGCTAGCCCATATGAACGTCAGTATGCATACCATTATATTCATGTGATCAAATCAGCTTTTCGCAGAACAGGTTGCTGTAGCCATTGCCTGTTGCTATTCATTTGCATTTAGCATGTATGCAAAAGTAAATGGCAAACATTCATACGCAAGACAAGCCAAGCCACAACTTAAAAAAGATTGTCTGTTCAGGACGAGTGCATGCATTTTCATACACAGCATAGCCTTGGAAGACACTGCAGCTTGTAGCAATAGGGAAAGATACATGAAGAAGAAAGGTTCTTCGCTGGAGAGTAGTTCGCCTTGAAGAACTCCATAAGATAAGAAGGACGAAGACATATGCACACTTCACACTTGTTGAATCATATCATGATTTCCTATATCAGTTATATTCAAAGAATTACATGAATATACAAGAACAACGGAAAATCTTTTCCTCTTGTTTTGCGATGAACCAAAAACTGACAGTTCAGCAGAGTAATTGTAAGGTTCTACCGCCACCATGTTAGCAATTTCGCATTTTTCTGTCTGCAAAGTTGAAGAAACAATAAAAAGTCTAATTTAACTGGCGAGTCTGGCGACACGAAATCTGAGAGAACTTTTTTTGAGCCTACCTACCCGAATGGCCCGAATTCTGAAAACTGCAATCTATATGAACTCATAAAGCGTTCCTTCCTGGAATGCAATGCAAGTTTAATGACATTTTACAGAATAGTTTCGTTTCATAGCTATTATTATCTTTGCAGTCCTTCATTTTTCAAATGCGCATTATGTTATTCAACTTATTCTGGCCTGTGACCTATGAGCTGAGCACATGTACGTATATTTAATTTTGATAGTACCGTAGACAGACAGTTTCCATTACATTTATATATAATCCGTACTTATTATTACATCTTCGTTTTCATTGGATTACCTACTTCCATTCATAAACTAGTCTTAACTGATGCTACAGATGACTAAGACCAAAGATGAAAGACCTTTTCTTAATACTTCAACTAGCAGTTTCATGTTTCTCTTGACGTAAGTAAGTCTTCATTACTTTCCATGCTGCTGATGTAGATTAATCAAAAAGAATGCGGCATCATAAGACACATTATATTAAGTATGTCTGTAATGTAATGTAACATGCATGGTTTGAAATATTATGATATCGTGGAAAAGGTTTTGGTGTTACTTACAATTAGATTGTGTTTATGAAGAAATGACAATGATTTACTTATGCTGTATAAAATGTCGCTGCCTATTTCTGACCTATATGCACCCGGCACCTCCCTCATACATACGCTCTTCGTATGCCTGCCTCTCTAACTAGACTGGTTATATCCGGGTTGAGTCAGTTTACCCTTTGCACTTTAGGTACATAACATGTCGACGATGCTACTCCTGTTACAATGCTATCGGAGACAAAGACAAATAAAAACAATGATAACATGATAATTCAAATTTCTAATGAACCGAATGGTAAAAATGACATAATTCACCCCGGAATCTTCAAACAAAACAGACTACATAATAGGTTTATATATTCAACAATTACATGAAAGGTTTTTAATGAAATCCACAGATTGACAAACAAATTTTGAGCTTTTGTGCCGTAAAAATGGACATGCCACCGGTAGAGACGACAGAAAGTAATAATTCATCAATGATTTCAACTAACATTTCCATGATGGACCTCATGTTTGACAACCGGCGATATCGGGTTACCCCTGAGACTCCGGATATCAAACAATTGGCTACAGATCTTATTCACAATTATGTAAGAGACCTCAAATAGCTATTCAATTTTGGCATTGAATTCCGGTATTTAACCTCCTTATGACAGTAGTGTCATTCCAATCGGTATACAGAATCTTGAGGAACCCTTCTTTGTTTGTGACATTGGCCAAATCATCAAAAAGCATGAAGCTTGGAATCTTTATATGCCACGTGTTCGACCTTTTTACGGTATGCACTTTTGTTTAAAATGCAAAAATTTGTATAGGAATGGAATTTTTATGAGCCTATGAGCAATTTATATATATGGTTTTGTAGCGGTGAAATGTAATGACTCCCCATTGGTTTTGGAAACTTTGGCTGGACTCGGAACTGGATTTGACTGTGCTTCTAAGGTATGCAATTCTTGAGCAATATGAAATTCAAAGCGATGCTGAATATTTTGAGAGAGCAAGAGATATTAATGGAATGATGATTATAACCACTTTTAGGTGGAGATGCGTAAGGTTTTGGAGATTGGAGTTTCTCCAACCGACATCATCTACGCTAATCCAGCTAAGCCTAGATCTCACATCGTGGCTGCTGCGGAGCAAGGCGTGCAAACTGTGACTTTTGATAGCCATGTGGAACTACTCAAGATGAAGCGATATCTTCCTGGGGCAAAGTAATAATTAGTTGTTGATTTGGATTGGATGCAGTAATATTGCATTATATGTTGATAATATTTTTTCCTAACGTGACCTTTTAATCTACGTAGGTTGGTTGTGCGAATTCGTTGTGAAGCTGAGAGGGCTCAATGTCCTTTGGGAATGAAGTTTGGAGTCAACATTGAGGATGCAACTGAGCTATTGAACGCTGCAAAATCTTTGGAGATGGATGTTATTGGAGTGAGCTTCCATGTTGGCTCTGGTTGCATGGATCCACCCGTGTTTTATCGTGCAATTGCTGAAGCTCGGATCCTGTTTGACTATGCTGCTAGGGAGCTTGGTTATGACTTTAGCTTGTTGGACATTGGGGGTGGATTTCCTGGAAATACTGGAACATCCATTGTCGAGGTAAGACTAATTATATTTATGTTTAGTAACACTATACGTTGACATGTTGTAAGTGTTGGTGCTAACGACTATACTAATGTTGTATTTCTATAGATTGCTGGCGTTGTTAACAACGCATTGGAGGATTTCTTTCCGCAAGGTTGTGGAGTAGAGGTAATTGCAGAGCCGGGCCGTTATTACGTCGCTGCTGCTTTCACACTTGTCACCCAAATTCATTCCATTCGTGAGATCAAGAGTGATGATATCACTCGCTACATGTACTACATCAATGATGGCATCTACGGAAGTTTCAATTGCATCATGTATGACCACGCAATTGTGCGACCGGAAGTGATTGGAATCCGCGTAAGTATACAAATTACTAAAACTCTACTGTCAGTACTTTCACCAAACCACTTCAAACCCTCAGTTTGCATTGACAAATGATTTCTTTTTTACTCAGCAATCGGATGAAGTGAATTTGTTTGAGTGCTCCATTTGGGGGCCAACTTGTGACGGACTCGATCAAGTGTGCTCAAGTGAGCTCCTTCCAAAAATGGAAGTTGGCGAGTGGCTCGTGTTTCCCGATATGGGAGCTTACACCCTCGTTGCCGGTGGCACCTTCAATGGATTTCCATTGCCAAAGGTGCACACTGTTGCTTCTGCTATAACTTGGTAAGTAAAAGACTTTTTACTTTTTACAAAAATTCAATGAAAGTTGAAAATATATATTCACAGCATGATTTAAATTTTCATTCTGTTTCAGGAACAGCCTCAAGGATGTGATGAAGACCCTAGCATTTGTAGTGGATGATGTTCCGGTATTCCCCAACTCTGGAGTCGGCTACAACCGAGATGCGGTTGGATGGGGCTGTGTCGAAGAGGCCGTCATCGGTAGAGTTGTGTCTCACTTCTCCAATGAAACCGAAGACGGCCAATTAATAAATTTAGCCTCGTCCGCCACCAGTGATGATGAGTCATCCATAAGCAGCAGTGAGAGTGACGAGGGACAGTCCTCTCCAACCGAAGAAGGTGTTATCGAGGAGAACAACTTTTAAACAACTTGGTTGTATTCAATCCCATACACATGCATGGCCCACATAATAAGCGACACTTTATCTTTAGCTATATACACAAGCCTACATACACTACTAAAACTTTCTCCAATCAAGAAAAGCTAACCTACACTCCAGTTGTTCCTCTTTATAGTCTGAGCAAATATTAGCTTACGAACTGAATATCAAAATCAAGCTGTGATAAAGAGTGATCCACATGACCGCGTATGCGTAATAATATCAACAAATACTTCATGTATCTCATGAGAACTTTTCTTTGATACGAGAAATATTATATCTTTCATTTCAACAGTAATTTTAAATGCGTGTTAAAATATACACGACTCCTTTTTAAACTTAATGGTAAACTGATTTAGATTTAAGAATGATTCTTTCCATTTTAATTCAACATACATTCTTTTAGAAATTATTTTCAAACTAACATAGTTTTAACTCGATTTTACTTTTTAACCTGCTAGCGTACGTGGTGCCATGTCAGATCATGTTGTATGATGTATGTATGCCTTTTACTGATTGAACTTGGAAATAAAACCCAAAATAAAAATACCAAACTGTGAGTAAACTAGATTATAGTTAAAATGCACCATGAGCATCAACCTGAACAAAGACGATTAGTAGATAGATTAATTTCATATACATACATTTGTTATAAGTGGCACCTATTGTACCAACATCCATATTACAAATATCTTGAAAAGAATGATAAACCGGTTCTCCAAAAATCACAGTAGTTGGCGATGCATGTAAAAGGTGCTGGATGATTTAGATGTAATGCTGTATATATCTAAAATGATGATGCCCAAGGGGTTTATCCAGTGTCCAGCAAGAGAAGAATTGGTTATCAAATCAATCTTTCTTATGGGAATGCTACATTTTCTGTCCGTCTCTGAACTGTTATGTAACTTACTTTTGTACATAAATACATACACATGAAAGATGCCATTCCCAGCATGAGTACGACTTTATATAAGCAAGTTATGTGCCTACCGGCTACATCTGTACATTTCTCATCATTTCACAGGGAAAACTGGTACATCTACATAACATCCTCTCCATCTCATAAGCACAGCAGGATACTATGCATGTTCTGCTGACAGCATGTTGTGCACAACACGCTCAGCGATCTCTTCTCTCTGGAGATAGGAAAATACATGTATTATATTATGATTAGGCATTAGGGAAAACAGATAAAAATATTAAAGACGGCAGGGCAAAAGTATCTGAAAGACAGACGCATTGTTTGGGGAGAACTAACAACATTTTGGAGTTGGAGGCTTCATGCAATAATGGAAAAGCATCTCCCTATTCTTGATGTGTGTGTATATATCATGCAATATAGTAAAAACGGGCTCTATGTATTTCTCATACCGTTCCTCCAACAATCAAACATTGTGTTATAGACAGGATATATATGACTACAGTCCTGGATTGAGGGACGGGATAGACACGGGATCCGTAAACAAAAGAAAGGGAAAAGAAGGGTCCTTTTTGAGATTGTTATCCGCTCCACAGTTTAGAACTGAATGAAGGGAGCCCTTGATATTGACAATGCTGCTGCTATGCGCTTCACGTCCAAGGACAGGACAGGATAGGGAATGCAATGAGATGAAGGAAGGATGCTCAAAAGTTGTAGTTGGCAATATTAGTAATTCTCAGAAACGCTTTTCCCCGGAGGAGCATCAATGATCAACAATAGAGCAATTTCAGGATGAAAAAGAACAAAAGAAGTGAAGTCATCTCGAGTTGAGAAATAAAAACTGTAAAATGTGCTTGTGGAATTAAGTTTCCTTGTTTGGGGTGAAAATTCGGATACGACTTTGTTGATAAGAAGGGAAAGGGAGGTGAAGAAAGCACTGGTTTGGGATTATCACACTCTTTGTCTTTGTGTTGGTTTGTTTGTGTATATGACTATACAACTATATACTCGATATACGTCCTGGATATAGGGACCTCGATCAAGTTGTGCCAATTAAATGCTTGCTGTGTACAAAAAATGAAAAGGAAACGATTTTGAAGTGGAATTACAAATTGTACTAGTTTTGGATAAGGTTTCAACAACAGTACAAGCGTGGGTGGATTGACTGTAGTCGATTGATATGGTTAAGAAGGGAATTAGTTATTCACAGGAATTAACTAGGATCACTTTTTGCAACCAACGTTTTGGTTTCCTTGCATTATGTAAGCACCTTTTTGTTTTTGATTAAGATTTAATTAAATTATGATAATGAATAGATAAAAATATAAAGGACTAGTAGTTTGAGCTTTGATAACTGTTTGCTTAAAATTTAGGCAAAATACAGGATCTGCACCTGTTGTAACGGATCATAATTCGGACGGCAGTGCAGGTCTAGGAAATATGACTACAGGCACATCCGGCCCGATGATGGCAATGCCACAAGCACCAATGAATGGGAACCAAGTGATGGGTTCCATGCAGAACCCTCCTCAACAGACAAGCCCTCCCGCAGCAGTGAACAATAATCAAATGATGAGCAACCCAGAGGGAGCTCAGCAATTTTGCCTTCGTTGGAACAGTTATCCTGCAACTGTTGCAACTCAACTCGCAGCGTTAAGGGCAGCAGAAGATTTTGTTGATGTGACGCTAGCCTGTGATGGGAGACAACTTCGAGCTCACAAACTTGTTCTTTCAGCTTGTAGTCCATATTTCATGCAGCTATTTAAGGTATGCAATAGTTTAATAATGCTTGTGTTTATTTCTCCAGTTTTAGAGACATCATTCAAACTAAAATTTGTTTGATTTGTTAATTGTAGAGTACACCTTGCAAACATCCCGTGATCTTCCTAAAAGATGTTGGCTTCCGACAACTGGTTGCCTTACTAGAGTTCATGTATGCTGGAGAGGTCAACGTCTCTCAAGCCGAATTACCAGCGCTGCTGAGAACAGCAGAAGCCCTTCAAGTTCGTGGTTTAGCTGATACAAACCCAAACAATAATAATTTCCCATCTCCACCAAAGCCGGTACTAAATGATTTTTTACATTTGTGTAAAACTAGCCATGGTTAGCCATTTATATAATTCAGATCTGAATCAGACATTGTAATCATATTATTTTCAGAGTTTTCCTCAAAGTTATGACTCAGGGTCAGATATGGGCCAAGGTCAGACAGTCCCAACGTCACAAACTACACCTCAGCCTTCTGGGGAACCTATTACTGGAGTAGTATGCCCCACACAAAACTCAAACACAAATCAATCTTGTGATCCGTCCTCCATCGTTAATTCTTGTACAAACAGTTCAACTGGCAAACGCTCACAAAACTCACCGTCAGGCAAAAATGAAGAAGAAGAGTCTGATTCAAATGATTCTCAAGATTTTGATGTAAGCGCTTATCTATAAAAGCAGCTGAAGCACCTTTTAATTTACCTGTTTTAAACAGTTTAAAGTAAGTAAAATAATTTGTCATTGGTTTTTAGATGGCTGGAATGATTGATGATGGGTCCTTATCTCAACAGTTTGAAGATACAGGTATACAATGAAACAATTTGCAGCAAGTCAAATCCAACTTTGAAATATTTAAACTGACCTTTTAATTATTATGAATGTATAGGTGAAGTGTTTCCTCAAAACATTGGAGACGCAGGCTCCTTCGAACTGACCCAAGGCGATCTCGGCAACGAACTCACAGGTGAAAACCACACAGACGAAGAATGTTCAGAAGTGGAAGAAGATGATGATGGATTGGAGAAAGTATTCCCAGGATTTCCAAACGACGGATCATTTCCCCATCCAGGAGGTCTCAATAACATCGTAGGACCTCCAAACGGTGACGCATCATTATCTGCAGGGCCCTCAGGTAATTTGGCAAACTTGGCAGGTGGCGATGCCGGAAACCTACTAATGAAAGGTGAAGAAGGCCTAGCCAATTCTTGTCTGCCACCCCCACCACCTGGAAGTGGAGGCAGGAATCGGTTAGCAAGATCCTTATGGCCTCCTGGAATCCCCTATCACGGCCCCCAACAGTGTCCCTACTGCCCCCGTGTTCTGAGTAATGTTGGCAACTGGAGAAAGCACGTGCTTACAATGCACTTTGCTCGTGAAAAAGTTTACAAGTGCCGTCATTGTGCGAGTGCCTTTAGAACTTCCGAGTATCTTCAGAAACATTATGTCAGAGTGCACAACTATCCTCAAAAGATGACAAGGAAAAAGTGTGGAATGGATGGGAGAACAGACGTGATGTGAGTATAACGCGGTGATAAAAAAAATGTGCAAACTGATTATAAATCGTTTTGTAAACTCTTTCATACTCATTACGTTTCATGGGTGTTCCCGGTAATTATTTTTTATTTACACAAACCATCACAATGACTTTCTTTAAAATTTCTCATAATACTTATGCTAGTTCCAGATTAAACTCAAAAAGTGCCATGCAAGTCCAATACATGCGCGTCAGTAATTTTATATACATTTAAGTTTTAAACAAGTCCTTCCATTTATGCAGCTAAAAGAGATATATATATATATGAGAGAAATTTTTTAACTTTCACATATATTCATATTGTCAATCACGTCTCGTTAAAAAACAACTGTTTACGCGTATTGGTTGTGTACCATATACTTATACATCAGTATATTTTAATCCTATAGTTTAAATTAATTAAGAACTTTTAAAACTTGTGAATTTGAATTTTATTAGAATAGTGCAACAGCAGCAGCAAAAAATTATAAATATGTACGAAATGAATCCTACAACATACTCATTTTAACAAGGCAGTTTTAAAATCAACGTGGTTAATTATTGTAATAAACATTTTATTATTAAATGTTTTAACTGTTATCAGAACTTTCAAATAATTATAAATTCAATTCAGAGCACAAAACGGAGAGAACTGAAGATAGGAACGAGAATGTAAACCAGCATATTACATAATGTACAAGTTTATAGCTAAGGATGAAAAGTAATGTTAACACTTACGAAACTGAGTAGTTTTAAATATCCATATAAATATTTTAACGGATCTTATCATTTTACTTGCTCTTATCAATGAAATACAACAAAACAATACATATTTATGAATCATAATAATATTAAGTATATTATATATATATTCTTTCACCAAGTCTTCGTTAAACAAGTTACGCTTTGTGATATACAGATGAAAAAATTACCTGTGGAGTACTTCGCTCGGTACGGAAAAAAGTGGTTATGAAATTCAAAATTTTTATACAGATTCTATAAAATGTTCTATAAACTGTTAAAATATGTACGTAAAATGTACAGAACAACAGACCTCAAAAGTCTCAACTCAACCATTGTCCTTCCCTTTTGTGAAACCTGTAAAATGACAAAGGAAATTATGATTATCTAATTTTGTAACGATATACCGTGATGATATGATGTTATCTAACGATGTGTAATGATCCCTTTTTTGTACATCAATTTTCTAAATAAAAATACATTTAAAGTAAAAGCATTTTAAAGAGTTTATGCATAAGACATTCATTTTATCCTAAGGATTATCATATTACCCCATAAATCTCCTCTAAAAGAGTATACCTTTGGTAAAAACTCTTTCAAGCAATAAAAGGTATTCTGTTGCCGACACCAAAACATACAAACTCGACCGGAAGATTGTGACTTGTTATTGTTTTGATTGTGAATATTGACATTTACTTTGTTTCGAACATTTTATGTTGGTACATTAAGTTGTAAGGATGTCAGACGCGTGGGCAGAAATCCAAGCATTAAAATCCAAGCGAGAATCCCGAAGGATAAGGTTGGAAGAGAGGAAAAAGGAACGTCAAGATATTTTGAATCGGGGCCTTGTTGTTGGTGAAAATGCACCTAGTGGGTCAAGCCCGTCATCAAGTCCGAGGGTTAAGGCTGATCCAAATGCAGGTAAGCTTAAAACTGATTAAAAACGAGGTAAACTTGAAGCAAATTATTAAAATGGATTAATAATTTTGACAGCTTCAAGCGATATAAAACACAATGCGGGTGGAAGTCAAGCTGGAGGTGGAGGAGATTCCCTCCCGGTTACTCCAATTACATCAGGTTCAGCTTCAGAGCCTATCAAGTTTCAAAGTCCTGAGAAAATTAAATCTGATGCAGGTAATTAATTAAGGATTTGATGATACCTTGTGAAAGCGCGTGAATGGTTTTAGGATGCTGGCTTAAAAAGTATTGTTGTTTTGATAGAACCAGAGCATTTCATTGATGGGTCGTTTGAAGATTATGTTTTGCAAACTTTATCTGACGTCGCACTCCGTCTTCCAATGGATTCTAAGCAGCTACTAGTGACTGTCAATAAAGCTCTTGCCACATCAGTGACGCATTTACAGATATTCAATTTGTTACAAAAGTTTGCAGTGCAACAATTAATCAGGTATGATGATTAGTTGGGTAGTTTTTGAAAGAAGCTGGAAGCGGAATTTCATTGTTGTTTGGCTTTTCCAGCATTGAAGAAAAACTTTCTGATGGGGGCCCCTACATAGAAATTATTACTGCTGATCATACGAAATTGTTAGCGATTGTTCACTCAACGAGAAAACTCAAAGGTAAATATATTCATCATATTATCTTATAACTTTTATACGTTTACTGTGTATCTTATTATTTGTATAGATGACAAGAGCAGATTCCGACGAGTTCTGGGATGCGAGCACCCAGAAAAAAAGAGCCAAGAGAGGCTTATAATTGACGTTTTTGGTGAGAGGTTTATTAGATGTCCAATAGACATCAAAAACCTGCATCCATCGAATCTTACTGTGTTTACAATTATGTTGATGCTTCCTGGTATACTTAGAGCTCTTTGTCCGCTTGCTTCAACGCTCGTGAAAAAAGAGGAACAAAAAAGGACAATAGGTGCGAGAGGATATTTCTGAACTCCTCAGCCGACAAGTGTTGAAAGAGCAAAGAACAAATACGCTCCGAAAGATTTAGAGTCTTCAGGGTGGCTCAACAGTTAAAGGAATTTTGCCCCTCATGGAACACAAACTGTCGGAATGCCTGTAAAATTCCACGAACGCCAAAATTTCCTGCGCTGTGCCAGGATACACTTTCGGACAACAATTATCCCCAGTCCGCATACAGGATGTCGGAATTGTTGGCGAGGCCTGCTTCGGTTCTTAAACACTTGTTTTCATATGGAACACTCTGCAGACGGTCTCATGCGTGTGTTTCGAAGTAGACGTTCTCTTTAAACAACTCTGTCTGTTGCGAGTGCTCGGAGACACAGGCGGTCTGGTGTTCGCCCGTCCAGGATCTCGCCCCCGGCCCCGGGACGCCGCCGCGGGCCGCGCGCCGGGGCGGGCGGCGTTGCCGTCACAAGGTATTGTGCTCTCTGCTGTGTTTCTATCTAGGTACGTACCACTACGACAGAAGTGATTCAGAAGACCAAAAAAAGCAATCAGGTCATCAACTGATACCCGCTTACCCTTGTTGTCACCCAACGGAGTCTTATCCTCAACATTGGAAACTCAAGCAGCTCCTACAACAGTGTTAAATCCTCCACAGTGGATTCAATGTGATCTTAGATTCTTTGATATGGCTACTTTGGGAAAGTTCAGTGTGATAATGGCTGATCCCCCTTGGGATATTCACATGGAGTTACCATATGGAACGTTATCAGATGACGAAATGAGACAACTCAATATTCCAGCACTGCAAGATGAGGGATTGATTTTTCTTTGGGTTACTGGCAGGTAGGTTGCGAAAAGCGAGCATTGTATAGTATGCCCAAATTTGAAGTGTTGTAATTTTTAATTTGTAATATTTTAGAGCGATGGAGTTAGGAAGAGAATGTTTAGAACTTTGGGGTTACGAAAGAGTGGATGAATTGATTTGGGTGAAAACAAACCAACTGCAACGAATTATAAGAACTGGAAGAACAGGTAGGGATTAATATCTATAGACAATTATTTTCTGGTTGCATTTAGCTGAGTTTGATGATATAACGACATTGATTTCTAGGCCATTGGCTTAATCACGGCAAGGAACATTGTCTCGTTGGAATGAAGGGCAATCCGCCTGTTAACAGAGGTCTAGATTGTGACGTTATAGTAGCAGAAGTACGGGCTACTAGTCACAAACCTGACGAAATTTATGGCATTATCGAAAGATTGAGTCCTGGTACAAGAAAGATTGAGTTATTCGGCAGACCACACAACATACAGCCAAACTGGGTAACTTTAGGCAATCAGTTAAGTGGTACTCATATAGTTGAAGAAGACATTCGCAATCGAGTAGTGGGCAGATATCCCGATGGAAATTTTGGAGCCGGCAAGTCGACAAAGTAAATTTTTGGTTAGTATGTTATAACTTTTGTGATTTACTTTGCTATCCAGTGATATATGAATCATTTTAAATGACCTTTGGATATAGATCCTATATACTGTGAATCGTTCGTGTTTTATAATATGAAAAGTGTAGTTAATACCTGCATGAAATAAATGAAATGTTTCATTTCCTTCCGTTTTTACCGATTACAATTGAAATGAAGTAGCTTTCTTTGATGTTTAATAAACAGTTTATGACATTTTGCATTAAAAATCTATGCCCCACCAACAACCTCAAATCATTATTACTTTAGTTTTTGACAAGTTTGTATTTCATTCCATTTTAAATAGTCCATAATAATCAAAAGTACACTAAAGTCTCTTTAACTCGTCTATAAAAAGCGTTCTTACGACAGTAAATCATCATCATATATAGTTCATCATCTCATAAACTAACACTAATTCTAAAATTAAGTACATTAAGCAGTTTTTTATTCCTCGTTCGTCATTATTCATCATTTTGTTTGCCTTGTGTTGAGTAAATAGTACATCTCTTGATATGAACTTACTAGACTGGTCACAGCCATCAATCAACAATTCGTATTATTATTATTATTGACATCATCCAATTTATATAGTTTAACATGAAAAGATAGCATTTAACACAGCACAAGTTATCAACGGAGAGGGTCATTATTATGTCTTAATAAGCTAAAAATCTTTATCATCAGAATAAACGACAGCGGCTTCTTGTCACAAGAGGAATACTCTAATTATCTGTTTACAATTACAGAGGAAAAATACATGGCAAATGACAGGTCAATCACTTTTCTCATACAAAACTACTACTTCCAGTTTTGTACACCTATTCATAAGTAGGGTTTGAAAGGTAAGGTTACAAAAGTAAGGAGAGAAGACATGAATTTTTTTCAAGGTATATTCACAGTAAATTTGTGGTCGTCAGTGTACAGGATACAATACAGTAGGTTTTTTTTATAGTTTGTTTAAAAATTAACAACGGGTCACAGGTACGCATATTACGTGGTCTTCTGATTCTACTACTACATAACATCTCTTTACACAAACGGACAAAGGGAATTATGACACAATATAATATTAATCATTTTGTTATATTTTCTTCACATTCAATATACAGAAATAGGAATAGTGTACACACAGATTAATAATACAGATTAAAAAACAAAGTATACTAAATGTTAGTGTTTTTCTTCTTTAAATTAGGCAGTTTGACATTACATCATGCAGTGCAACATAAAGACCCCTCTTTTATGTTTTTTTAAACATGTCATTTCATTAATGTTTTAACAACAGGTTATTGCATCTTTCTTCTCTCTAGAATAATATATAATACCACTTTTTTTCGTTCGTACAGATATAGCTCTAGCTAAAAAAAATTTGTGTTTTATGTTAATTTAGTTGCTACAAACGTTCCCTGAATCTTGAGTGTGAGAAGGGCGAGATTATTGCTTGACACAGGAGGATGATAAAAGCTTATTTTTTTCTGAAATAGTAACAACAACTGTATTGCTAATGTTAATCATGTTATCATCACTTAATGCAACACTGCTTACTAACGATTTAAGTACTCTACATAGATTTTGGAAGATAAAAATCACGTTTCTTCTAAAAAGGCTGCTCCATAATGATTGTTTTCATTTTAATACATTTCAGGTTATTTTTTTGTTTTTAACCCACCATAAAAATGACTTCTAGTATGCGTATGTTTGTCTGTAGTAATAATAATAATTATTGATTACGCTATATATAGCCAAAGCTATATGTTAAACATATTACTGTTATTTCATCTCCTATTATATATATATAATATTATATGTATGTGTGAATGCACTTGAAAAAATCGAAGCTTAAAAACAGACAGCGAAGGTATATAGTTAAGATTATTGACACATCCGATGTTCGCTGCTCTACTAGCTAATGTTAATACGGATATAAAAAAGTTTGTGCTACAGGTGAAGTTCGTCATTGGTTGTCGGATTGGATGATACTTGGTTATCTTCCAGTTGAATTCCTGTCAAGTCTCTGATTTCATCCACGTCATACCTGATTCAACGTCAAAATAAAATTTCAATAAGTCCAATTTCATTGGAGTCATAGGTAATACAGAGTCATAAATGCAATCCTCAAGTTTACCTGTCGTCATCAGAGCCAGACTGTTGGGAACTCGCTGACAAGTGTGAGCCAGCGGAAATTTGGGATGTCCTAGTTAGCGAGCCTCTCCTAGGTGTTAAGAACTGGTAGCTAGCTGGTCTCACAGTTATGATTAAATTGGAACTGTTGGCTATCATCATATCCGTCACTTGGTCCAGAGACTTGCCTGCAACCTCTATCCCATTCACTTCAAGCACCTCGTCATTGATGCCTAGCAAACCTGTAGATTCTGCAAGTCCTCCGGGAACCAGCCTTTGAGAGTAAAATAATTCATTTGTTATATCTCTCGTCATAAAATGCTTTCTTGGATATATAACTATGTACTGCAAATGGCAAAAACCATTTCGTACCTGGAGATAAATATTCCAGGGACTTTCTCAAGGCCATGTGGTGTAACACGTATGGAGGTTCCATCACGAATATAAAATCCCAACGGTTTATCAGAATTCTGGTGTTTAAGCAATTTCACTCTCCGACACGTCTCAGGAACAATATCCACATCAATGATTGCAGACACTTGTCTAAAATCCTGAGGATTTGAAATTTGTAGCGGATGATTCGTCGTTTTTGTCCTTGGCGTCAGAAGTGAGGATATCAACGTTCGGGATTTATTAGTAGAACCATTTAAATCAACTTGTGAGTCTCCTTTCCTTTGGAGTAATACCCTTAACAGTGGTCGCGCGTTTTGTAAGGCAAGAAGCAAGTTATCATCATTATTTATAGGTAGCAAATCTCCGTCTTTTGGATCTGTATAGCTTATCAGAAATGGAATGTCTTCCATGTGGTGCAACTTCTCTATCAGCGTTCGAAAGTCGTCAAATGTTGGTTTGGCTGCTCGTTCCATTGAAAATCTCCGGAATTCAGCCTCAAACTGTAATTCACAAATGAACCATCAACACCTTCAGTTCAGACTCTTCTATATCATATTCGCATGCAAATATTTTTTTTGCAATAAATTACCTTGGTCTTGATTTCCACATGGCTGGAAAGCCTAGTATTTGGAATTTTCGTACTTTTTGACATTCTTTGGCATAATCTTTTGTCAGTCCACCAGCAAAGATATAAAACAACTCTTTTTACAAGCCGTAACTCAGCAGGCTTATAATAATATACTAACTATACAATCACAATAACAATTTCACGTTTTTCCTCAAACGCGTATTCCCCTTCATAGAAAATCCAACAAGTTTAATTTTTTATCAACAAAATTATTGATTTCGATTCATTGATTTGATTGTACTCTTATGAAAATTTAGCACTGTGTATTGCATAGCTGCTCAGCTATTTTGCATAGACTGCAACTTACTACGTTCATCCCAACTTTCACCGCTATTATATTGTAACGCACTTTTGCTACCAAACTAATTCTCGCTGACCTGCCTTTAAGTCATAATCATAATACACAATCATAATACTTTGCAGTTGCTGCAAGAAACATGTAACACAACATGAAGCCTACATAGATAAGTCAAAATCCACCTGCGCTCAGAGGTTTGGATGCGGAATGTGATGTATGAATGTAATTAATTTCTCATTTTCATCCTATCACCTATTCTCTCGCTCTCATACGAAATTAATTCACTCAAAAAATACCTTTAGTTAATGAACCAAATCAAGAGTAAACTTTCTACTTAAAGTAAGATGATAATACTACCACAAATACGTCAAGATAACATTTGATACTGATGAGTTAAACTGTTTACAAAATTTGTCTTTGGTTTTCGGCCAACTTGCTCGTAATAACTTTAATGTAAAAAAAAAGTACAAAAATTGAGGGTTTTACAATGAGATGATGGTGATGATGGGATGCGATGAGTAATTTAGAAAGCATACATACTTGGCTACATACGACTACTGCTAATAAATATAATTTTAATGTGCGAGCAAGCAAAATACTCAAAAAAGAAATATTTGTCGAGATGATATGAGATGAGATGAGACGATGAGTATATGCACCACACACACTAAGGTCCTATATACATATAGTTAAGTTGTTTTGTTGGTGGTGTGGTTTGGTGTGGTAGAGAGAAGAAATACCTTGATATGATACATACGTAACTTTAGTTCTTCTTCTGTGTGTGTGTTGTTTGGTTGATAGCTAATTTCCTGTGGGAATGCTCTTATACGGACCGAGCTTTGCACGGCACACACGGCTACATCATCATCATCGCCTTCGTCATATCATGATCATTTTTTACTTGCCTTACAATATGAAAGGTGAGATGATGGAATGGAGAGTGAGTGAGACGTGTGTATAATATATGGATACGCTCAAAATGTTACAATGCATATTGGATTACAGTCATGGGATGCATATTATAAGGTTCCTCTTCTTCTGCAGGCTCGTAAAAAATGCTCAGACAACATTACCGAGGAGCATACATATTTTTTGAACATCTATGTCCACACTCTGCCACCATCGCTTGGTAGTCTCGTATATTGAATTATCCTGATACTGATAATGGTGATAATGGTCGGCTGAAAAAGGCATTCTTGTCATAGTCGCACAAGTGTTCAACCTGTCCATTGTCTGTTGTGTTGGAGGAGTTAGTTTTGGATGCTTTACAATAATGGTATATGATATACATAAACAGGTATAAAACTTGGAGTCAGGCAGTATAGGGAATGAATGTAAATTTCTCCCTTTGCTGCAGTGCACTGCTGCGAGATGATGATGTATTTTATGTGAACAAGTGGATTGAAAAAATGATGTGTATGTGTACCTCAATGTAGCCTATATAATTTCCCTTAGATGGGATTATTTGTGGTGGTTAGTTAGATGTTGATGTCTGAGCATACAAAGATATCCTGCCAAGCCAGGTGCCTACCCTTGAAGATGCAGTCGGTAACGTCAGAACAGAAATAAAAATATATTGGAATGATAACTACCATTATGGGAGCGATTCTTCATGAAAAAACCTACTGCAATGAGTGTGTAGTATATC
This sequence comes from Orchesella cincta, assembly GCA_001718145.1. Taxonomy (NCBI): domain Eukaryota; kingdom Metazoa; phylum Arthropoda; class Collembola; order Entomobryomorpha; family Orchesellidae; genus Orchesella; species Orchesella cincta. The sequence continues at coordinate 61,531 of LJIJ01000677.1, read as the reverse complement.
ATGGGAATGTTGGTAGAGAGCTTTTAAATTGACTTTTATGGAAATAATTACGTAAGGTCACCTGTACGCTTTCTATATATAAAGACTGGGTTCTATGAAAATGTTCTACTCCAGCATTCAAAAGAATTTGTATTGGGAGCAGAAATAAAGTTTATCCAACGTAGGTATACTCTAGCTGTTTCCTTTGCTTACTTTACTGGACTGAAATCTCTGCATTCTTATGACGTATTACCTGTTACAGTACATAAAATTAGAGCAGAGGGACTTTTTACCTTTCCATTACATTCATTGTGTGTATTATGTATCCCTTGAATATTTGAAACGCGGTGTAGAATGAAGCCTCATAGTTTTAAGTATTAAATAGACTGGAGACGCTTCCCAGTTTCCCCAGTTTTACCAATAATACATGGGGCTTTAGTGTTGAAGAATAATATGAATAACACACTTTTAGAGCAGAACCTATCATCAGTAGCTACGTAGGGTCTCATTCTCATCTCCTTCCTTGAGCGGAACTCATTTCCTCCATATATTTTTCAAAGCAACAGCAAGCAAACCCAGAATAGTATAAATGACTTGCTTTTCATGATGAATGTAATGTAGTTTTCACATGGAACAGGAAATTATTAAGAAGATTGGCTACGCTCTCCACCTGTCGTGCCTCTCTGTAATACCTACACAGGTACCAAAATATAATGTGTTTGCTGGCTGAAACATTTACAATATGGACCAAAACATGAACCTCGCCCAGTTTTCTGTTACTCTTTCCATCATTTTCAATTTAAAATCGTGTCACGGAAAAAAAGTTTTTCATGTCCTTTTCTCTCAGAGTAGTTGTGCTAGTAATTGGGTTCTTGAAACTTGAATGACATGTAGAGCAGAGCAACGGCTTCAAACTTTTTCCTGAGTTTCCCTATCTGGATGAAATTGTATCTAGTCACTAGTGTAGCGCGTGGGCGGATATTTTTTGTGTAGGGTTCAACATAAGAGCAGAGCATCAGTATTTTTTCATTTTCCACGGAATGAATCTCTCCAGAAGCGAGCTGGGGTTCCAGCTTCATAGGAAGAAATGCCATTTATTTTAATACATTTGTACTCTTTGCACTTCTTTGGAAAACACTATACCTCGGGTTTGCTGCTACAGATTGCTTGAAAACAACAACAACAAGGAAGACTTTACGTCCCAAAAAATCTACATCGTAGTAGTAGTAGCATTCAACTCAACAGCAGTCATCCTATTTTATGCTTGCCTTGACGAAGGTAAACTTCATTTCATGTCACAAAGACCACGTTACATACATAAGCGTCAGCTTTTTCATACTACTCTTTAAATTATAGAGTTTAAGCACATATGCAAAGGTATTGAAAAAGACATGAGCAGAAGAATTTAATAGCCAAACTGCAATACGAAATAAAAACTGCAATGCTTAACACATTCTTCACTGCGACGCGAGTGACTCCCAAACTCGTCTTCTCTCTCAACTCAATTTACCTTCTTGTCCAACTCGAAACGATTTTATTAGCAGGCAATAGCAAACTGCTATGTAATATCCGTTCTCTATTATGATGCCCCCTAACCTCAATATATTGATAAAGAGTATCCTTTCTCCACAACATTTTTCCCCGTTTGGAACTCTAATCCCAATCCAAGTCAAATAAAGCCAAAAAAATCTACACACAAAACTTACAACCTATCAAGCAATACATATAGCAGCTCACTGTGCTTATACATGTCCAACAACACATTCATTGGTGGTCTTTCATATGTATATCCTCTACGATAACAGAGCCATGGAACTTTTTTTTCTATACTAACTCAGTCCTCTGACAACACTTCTTCGTCTTATTCTGGATACTTACTTTTGAGGACTGTCTATGATAATGTGGAAGGTTATGCACGTTATGTATTATATGAGTAAATGATATTACGTGTAAATAAAAAAAAGAACTTGTTCATGTTAGCTATCATTATCATGCTCAATAATACAAATAACATTTCTCTGTTGCATCAATGCATAAAACATAACCTAAACCTGTTAATAAACCACTTGCTCCTCAGCAGCGTTGATGACGAAGAAGCTGGTGATGATCATCATCTGAACATCACCTTCCTTCATATTCATTGTTCTTCAGTTCCTAAAGTCTTGCTAGTTGCTAGTATATATTGGTTGGTTATGAGGTGATTACAAAATTTCCTTTTTCTGGAAGTAAATGCACATAGATGAGAAGGTGTTTTTTAAAGAGTGACTCATTGACTCAACTCAACAACACACACGATACAGATTTGAGCTGCTGAAGACAGAAATTTGAACGCAACTCGGAAAAGTTAGATGTGTATATCAACTATACTTACATTAGAGAGTATTATAGGGACCTACCAGAGAGAGAAAAGATCATTCCCAAGCATATTTTTTTCGGTGACAAAGCGTAAAAACAAACAGCTGACACTCTAACTGCTTCTTCCAACACTGAAGCGTTCCTATTGCCCTACCTCTTGTGTATAATACAAGTCTTTTTTATTCCTCTCCAGCTTTCTTCGTATTGGTAGAGTACTCCCAAGTGGATGTGTGAAGGACAACAATAAATTTTTTATCTGGGGATTCAATTTCGTGGAGAGAAACAGAAGAATAAATATATTGGATTGTAGTGCAAGTGTTGATAATAACGAAAGTGAAGTGAATAATAAAAACAGCTTGATTGTTCTTTGTTTACCTAAAGATATTTATAAAAGGTGAGAGAAATTTGGAAGGTGAAAGTAAAAATGGCATTTTCGTATGTCCGACGCCGTTGTGATATTTAATATTTTTCAGATAAATTCCGTATGGAGTAGGTTGCAATACAACAGTTGAAATATGTGGGGCGATAAGATATTCATTTGGAATTTGTAAAATATGAGCTTAATTGCTGGTGCGTAATTAGCTGAGTCATGAGTGTTTTTACAAAGGACTTTGATCGCGTTATTATGTACACATTTTGGTGTATTTAGTGATGCGTAAAACGTTAGCCTACTTTCCTAATCTGATTACTGTATGCAAACAACAATGCGATTAAACTCCAATGCTCAGTGACCATTGACTTGACCCTGTCTATTGCACATATGATGGGGCTACGTGGAATTATTTTATTTTTGTGTTTAAGGAAAAAATGTTGGTCACCTCACATAGCATCCGACTCTTTGTGATTCATAATTTAGGTTATTTTCCAGAAATGAGAGCTAATGAACTTTTGTTTTTAGCTATGCTCTACTACAGTACATAATATGTACTTTTACTTGAAGTTCCAAGCAGTCTACAATCTACTGGATTTGTATGATGTGAGAGGATAGGAAATATCCTGTTTTAGTAATGTCAAGTCAGATCAGTTTTGTCTGGTAGCTATTTTGTGTATTATCAATCTTTTTTGTCCAGTATGTAAGTAATTCCAGTACTACACTATCTATCTAGTGCATATTATAATACGTACAGTCAATGTCATCGCATCACAATCCCTATTCCAGATATGATACATACCAGACCAGACCACAACGGGATATGAGAATACCCATATTTCATTAGTTTTATATTCTTTCTTGTCTCTATCAATACAATACACACATTCATGAAATGACGATGACATGCTTCCACTTTGTCATTTGTGCATGGTGCTATCTATATTGTAAGTAGCACATTGTATGATAATCGTGGTAATTACCTTATATACATTATGCGTATTCCATGTATATTGAGGATAGGAAGGACGTGAGGATAGAGTTCTGATTGAATATGACATGACAAGTCAATCAATAAAACCAATTTCATTCTGAAATTGTTGTAACTTTGTCACTTGCATGGGTAGTGCATGTACATGACACTTTTAGTGACGTAAGCTTAGAAAAGTGTTGGAAATCTGTGGAAGCTGTGATATTGGACTATTTTAACAGTTTCAGCTTAGGGGGGTTTTTATGATGTAAGAATTTAAAGAAAGTACTAAAGCCATAATACGGCTTTATATCATTATATGGTGGTATATTACTTTATGTCAGTTAGAATTTCTCCATGCTTAAGTTATCAATGATTAACTTATCTTCACAGCAGATAGAAAAGATATTGTCTATCTACTATCGGCACAGCCCGGAAGTGTGTTTGCAGTCTGTAGACTTAAATTGGAGTAGAATTGAAGGGCTCAAATTAGTGTACGCTCAGACAACTTAATATTAACTTAATGTTAATATTAAGTTGTCTGAGAGTGTACGTATCATATGTCGTATCTGTGAACAAAGTTTATAATAGTTACAGCCATGCTTAGGTTTAGGTTCAGATTTCATCTCTGATATCATTGTCATTATCTTTATCTTTGGTCTTTCATAAGGGTATGTGACTTTTAAATGAAGGAACATTGACGTGGTTACTTCCTTTCATCTTACTCGTGCTGTACTTGTGTACTTTATTACTTTTCAGTGCTTTGTTTGATGGCAGCTTTGTTGTAATGCAATCAGTGAGGCATACGGATATGAGTCATTGGTCAAATGACGCTATTTTCATAAATGAAACAAGTGGAGTTCATAAAACACTGGAAGACGCAAAGTAAGATAAATGCAGAGGGAATTTAGAGCACTATCTCAAACAAAAATGAGCGAGTTATGCTGAATCAGAAATGGTTATGTAGTTTCATCATGTAGATGAATACTTTTAAGTTTTCAATTGAATTCCTGAGAAGACCTCCACGTTGCAGTTCTGAATACTAAATTTAGAAAAATGGTTTAAAATTCAAGTGAGAATTTCCCTTAACATTTGCATTTTATGTAACAATTTCAGATCTGAATTGACACCTTTCCTCTGAACTGATACAGCAAAAATCTTCAAACATATATAAACTAGCAGAATGTCGTACGCATACCTTTTCAAGTACATTATCATCGGAGATACAGGTACATACTGTAATTAATGTTTATAACTTTATTGTGTGCTCTGTCCATCCAAAATATTAATTTTTTTGTGTTCTCATTGTAAGGTGTCGGAAAATCTTGCCTGCTCCTCCAGTTTACAGATAAACGTTTCCAGCCAGTGCATGACTTGACTATTGGTAAAGATTTCAGTAAAATTATTGAAATACTATTCAAATTGGAATTACTTATAGTGGTCAAAATGCATTTTTTGTAATAATCCACAGGGGTTGAATTCGGAGCTCGAATGATAACGATTGACGGAAAACAAATCAAACTTCAAATTTGGGACACGGTAATTGTTGAACTTTATATTCTTATTCAATATAATGCACAGTTTAATTCTCTAAAATGATACAAGTGGTTGATAACATCCTCTGTATAATATTCGTTTCCAGGCTGGACAAGAAGCATTTCGATCTATAACTAGGTCTTATTACCGCGGCGCAGCCGGAGCACTTTTAGTGTACGACATTACAAGACGCGACACCTTCAACCATTTGACCACATGGTTGGAAGATGCCCGACAACATTCCAATTCCAACATGGTTATCATGCTAATTGGAAACAAGAGGTACCCATTGGATAATAATATATATGGGATATGAAACTCATCTTGATTAGATCTTTGTCTTGATCTTTGTCGGGCTGAAATAAATTTAAATTTGTTTGCAAATTCAGTGACTTGGAATCCCGGAGAGAAGTTAAAAAGGAAGAAGGTGAAGTTTTTGCACGAGAACATGGGTTGATATTTATGGAAACATCTGCAAAGACGGCTGCAAATGTTGAGGAAGCATTTATAAATACGGCTAAGGAAATCTATGAGAAAATCCAAGAAGGTGTTTTCGACATCAATAACGAGGTACGCTGCTAAAAAAATAATTTTAACATTGTTGGCTGTTCCGAAATGCTTTTCCGTAGGGATGGGATATATGTCATTCTATATATGACATCTTTAAAATTTCTTCACAGGCAAATGGAATTAAGATTGGACCTCAGCACTCCCCTACTAGTCCTTCTTCTCCTAGTGGAGGTCCTGGCTCAAGTCCAGGAAGTGGCTGCTGTTGAAAAGATTCAGGTTTAGAAATCTACAACAGAGCATACTCTCCCAGGTCCAGGAAACTATTTTAAGAAATTCCTCTTCATTTGGCAAGCTTATTTATAGTCTTATTATAAGGAAAGAAACATCAACAATAATAATTTATTGTTGTTACATGTTGAATATTATTAATATTCGTTGCAATGTTGTATTCGTTTTAATTGTTGGTAATGGTGTTATGAAAATTTAACCACGTTTGGAAATGCCACGATTGTCAATTTATGTACAATACGTTTTTCAATATGTTTAGGATCGCTGCGCGTTTAGTTAAAGTTGAATTTCAGTTGACAAATTCACAAAAGCACTCGCACTTAAAGATTAGTAATTAATTAGTATACAATAATTTAATGTTTAGTTCAGATAATCAACTTCATTACCTAATCTTACAATGTATAAAAATCGATCATTATATATGATAGAGCCAAAGATCCATGTGTACATACGAAATTTTCTTAATTTCTGGTTTATCGTATGTATAATAAAATCTTTAATACTGGATTAAAAGAGTTGTTAATATCAAGTAATGGATTCGATATTATTGGTGTATAGATGATGGATATAAATACTATCTTTATCAAAGAAGTTTTCAAAATCAAGTTTTGTGAAAGTGGACGCGTTATAATTGAAGATAAAATTAAAATAATCATACCAACGAAAATAATAATTGCTTTGGCGCAATGCAAGCATATATTAGTCATCTAAAACTTGCAGGTGGGAAACATTCATGTGTGGTGATATATTATATATTGTCATCAACAGCGATGCAGTATGTGTACAAGCTGCTTCAAAATGGATACGGTCAGATAATGACAGTAAATAGTAACTTTAACTAATTATATAATCTGTTTTACGTTCGATGAATTTCTCTTATTTTAATGTGAAGGCCATGCTAATCATTGTATTCGACATGCATAACATTGTGATGTATTTGTGTATTTCTAATGTGTGTAATTGATTACCCGTAGTAAATTAGAGTTGATCATAATATTTGACACGTCATGCGAGAGGCATATTATTGCACTCGGAATAATTTATTAAATGCTAAAGGAAAATGTATCAATTAATGAAATGTCACAAATTATTCCATTACACATCCAGATGCATACATTTTGTATAACAGTAGTTATTTAGTGCCCGAGTGAACATGCATTTATGTAGTTTTAGGTGACCTGAATTTTATGCAACAAGTATATGAAAAGGAATACAAACATTAAACAGCATACATATATCAGAGTTTCATGATACGATCCAAGCTTTACTAAGTAAATTACTGAAATCTTTACAATTAGAAATGCTTTCGCATCAGGTTAGTTTCTTTCTATACTCCTCTTAATACTTAATATTACTTAAATAATTTTAATTAATGGTTGGTAAAGTGGGTTTATACAGGCTATTTAATAATACCTTCAAAATAATTTAACGCGACACATTCGCTTCAAAGATAGCTTTATAGTACTGGACAGGAAGCACCAACCATAATGGATCGATCTTACGAAATTACGATTAAAAATAAACTGTCCTTAGTTCCAGAAGGCACTTTTGCTTCCATTTATTTCTCTCCTCTACAGTATGTGATGGATGATATGATAACTAGTTTATACACAATTTACCTGTATACTGAAATACTTTATATTTTAGTTCCCCTCAAAAAGGAATTAATTTGCTCCCTGTCACTGTCACACACTTATATTATTTTACCCCTCTTAATATCACTACATATACGTTTGTCTCCTCCCACCCAGTGCATCAGTAGTTCACTTTGACAAAAGGCACTATTGTACTCTAAAACTATTAGTGAGTTGCGTACATGCTTTGTGTTATTGCAAATTGTTATGCTTCTTTGAATTACATGCTGTCATCCAACAGTTTGGACTAGTTTTTTAAACATTACATGAAACTAGGCTGCAAGTATATAAATAATAATAATAAAATATAGAAAGGCCTTGCGCTTACTTAGTGCAGTGGCTAACTACCGCCATAAATTACGTACTTCCTTACCGTTAGTTCTTTGTGTGATATACAATCTTCTCTTATTGTCTTTCTGTATATACATACATTATTTGCGAATTTAAGGCCCTCAACAAGGCAATTAAAAATAGCAATAAATAACTTTAGAATAAAAACATTACAACAATCCATCTGCGTTTGAATAAATATGAAAACGAGCACTAAAACAAGATGAAGGTTACAAAAATAACCATCATGCAACAGGAGTACAATGTACCACATTAACATCAAAACTTCCGTCTTTCCACAGATCAAGTTAAAAAGGGAGTGTAAATGTAGCTAATTGGAATACGACGGCTGACGATGGCTACAGAACAAAAAGTTAGTAAATACGCGTTACATATTACTCATGTTAAATTAAGTTAGTTAACGATTACGACGACGATGCTTTTCACCGCTACGGGGAGGCGTAACTATTTCACCTGAGTGTGCTAAAGGACTGCAGACTTTGTTCGTACTTGCCAGGAGATGAGCCTTTTCCTGTTATTAGAAAGACAAAATACATGATATTATATACCGGATGCATAATCAGAAACCAAAACGGAGTTACATTTTACCACTAATGCCAAACTATATTAAACTGAACCACTATACTAAATGCGAAACAAGTTCTCACCAATAATTCTAGACTGACGCAATGAGAATGAATCAAATGTCGCATTTCGTCAGGGACATTTTCAATTGAGGGTAGGACGTCTGGAACATCTTCTTTCCGTACTGCTGTGGCGTAAGGTGCCATCCAATGTGCACAAGGGGCTATTTGTTCCCACGAAAATCCACTAGCAGACATTGCAGCGGTTCTACCTAAAAGTTTCAAAAGCAATAACTGTGTAAAACAACAAATATGAAAAGTGGAAGTTTGACGATTTTCTTGGATTCAGCGTTATTTACCTTTTGTGTGATAGACTGCAGATGCAGCTAAAAGAGATGATGTAAATTGTAGGGAATATACGTCTAAAATGGTTAAATCTATAATCCTAATGGCTCGAACGAAGTCTACTCCATCATAGCGCACTTTGGTAAGGTTCTTGTCTTCTCCTTTCGCGTCTTTATTGTCACGGAAAGATCTAATTGCGTCACTAGTTGATCGTGTATGGTAACTTTTCTTGGCAAGAATGGAAATGATTTGAAGGTACACATTGACCCAATTGCATGGCGTCATTGGGGTGAGCTTCCACTTGAGGGCTTTCGTAACTACAAGTTCCATGTCTAAAATTTCGTTTTCTGAACATGCTCCGTCCGTTACATAGGCAAACGTTTTGAGCTTTGGGGGATAAATTTCTTCCATTTTTGCTGCTATAAAGAGGCAAGTGATACCTGCAAGCAGAGATAAAAAGAAAATACACACTCATTAGTTTTTACATTCATTCAAAGCATTAACAAATTGAATTTAAAAAAGCCTTACCTATAAGTTGTAGATGATTTTTCAACACATTGTTTTGAGTTGCAAGGTATCGGTCTAAATAATCTACGGCTAAATACAGGGTTTCCCTGTGTAGATGATATGCTTCACACACATCCATAATCCAATCTAGGAGAATTGACCTCATTTGGGAGGTGAGGACAGGATGATTTTTAAAAAGATTTGCATCTTTCATATATTTACAGTCGGTGAGGCACATCATCTCCCATATTTGCTTATGGTCCCCAAAGGTAACTGGAGGGAGTGGGGAAGGACGGCTTGGGTCCACCAATGCTTTGGCTGGAGCTCCATTACTACATCTCGAAACTTTACTCCGAGGTGGGGTCGATCTTCCACTTAAACTGTCGTCTATACTTAAGGTACTAAGGAGAGACTCGGCATCAGAGCCGGCCTTCTTGGAATATCTGGATCTTCTCGTTGTGGACACAGTAGAGGTGGAACATGTTGAAGACACACACGAGCTGCTGTCCACATCATCAGGTTTTCTAAAATCTGAATAACTTGATCTACTGCTGGTTCTACTAGTGCAAGATCTCCGCCTTAGCGTTCTTCTAGGAAAAGTATCTGAAGTTCCATCTGAAGCCTCATATCGTAAGTCTCTCACGTAGCCTTCTTCACTCATCCCATCACCATCCTGTTTGGAAATACACCAAAAAACATGCATTGTTAGTAAAAATTTGTTACAAATAATGAAAGAATGAAACTACACGATGCTTATTCTCTTGCTTGTGTCTATACCTGTAGTACGGTTGATTTTCTTTTACGGCTTTGGTTTTTGTTTAAAACACCAGGCAATGATTTTCGCATTTCAGATGTGTAACTGCAATGACTGTGTCCAAGAAAAAGAACAATGCAAAACATGAGCTTCACTGTTTTGGATATTAGCCAAGAACACAAATTTTTACCAAGAATTATCACACATACCTCCTAGTCAACATTATATGTCTTCCAAGAAGTAAATTTAACGTCAGGGATTATCTGCCGATACTCTGAATGACTATTTGATAGCTTTCTCTTACAGTGCTTTAGAGCAGATATTGGAATTGGAGCCGTATGTATATCTTCAGGTAGACTTATCCAGGTGTAATCTGTAATGCAGAAGTTATAAAAGAATCATATAAATGCTAACAAAATGCTCCTACAATTCGATTGATAGCTAAACTATCCAAACACCCATCATTTGCATGCAAAAAGTGACTCATTGTCCTACTTTTACTTGCTATGTTCTGAACGCGCCAAAGGTTCTGAACAAGAGCATTTCCCCGAATTAAACATTTAGAAGCCCCCAGTTAGAGACCATAAGGTCTCTTTTAGTACGGATGAAGTAAAATGAAAAGATTTGACATGACTATATTGACCTAAGGTTCTGAAAGGTCATTCCGTGGCTTTTGCATCCACTTTTTCATATGGCAATTTCCATGCACTATGCATACATACCTTGTAGCTTTCTGTAGGAATCTGTGGGTAACTCAGAAACGTTCCAAGCGTTACCTTCAGTTCCTTTAAATATCACTAACTAACTGCACAAATCACTGATAAAAAAACATGATGCCATAAGAAGCAACAGCTCAGCAGTTAAGGAAGTCTCACCGCGAGCGCCTATTCCATTCTTCGGAGTGGATCTCTAAATGTTCATGTACTTTTTGAGGATGTTGCTTGTTCTGTGGTGGGAACTCAACAAAATCCAGTGTCAGAATGAAGGCAATAAACTTGCATCCAAATAAGCTGATGGAGAAAAAGCATATGAAAGTAGGGAACGATTTCCACACCATGAGTAGAACATAAATATATATACATAAGACTATTCAGACCAGGTTACTGTCACGTACAAAAATGTATTCCACTTCTTCAGCCAGTGTGTATATAGTATGCAATACCGACTAATCATCATCATCAGAGCAAGCAGACTAACTACTTTGTACATTCAGCTTCAGCTGCTTCCATATGTATATCTTCTTGTTCTTAGTGGTGTTCATACAGATACTGATCCTGTGGCTGCTGAAGCTTTTACCCTCAAAAAAGTTGCTGAACAAAGGTTTACTTTGGCTCCTTTCCTTTGCTTCAGGCTTAGGATGCCAGATACAATGCATAAAGCAATCATGAATTCTTCGCTCGCATATCGCATCGCCACCACCACCGTTCTCCAGTCTCATTCTGATAAAACATTCCTCATATTGTATATACAAACACTAGTTTTAGACAACAAAAATTTGGCCGAATAGAATTCTTTTTTTATTTACAAGCTTCTATTTTGTCTCTCTGCTAAAACCTCCTTGTGTTTTAAGCTCGTGAGTAAAACAGATACTCTTACAATCCTTAGGTATATATGAATACTTTACTTGAAATAATCAGAACTTATGTGATACTGCAATTGCATGGAAAGTCATAAACAAAAGTACCTGGTCTGGTCTGCTGGTTATAATGATGATGAGATGCCTCTCTCTCTCAATCTCAGTAACTTGGACATGTATGCAATTCCATTCCACCAAAAAAAAAGACCTGCATGAATGAATTCCTGTTGTGATTGTATTGTAAAGCCAAAGTAAGAGTGACGGGAATACGATAACGATAAGCCGGTCTTTTAACAACAAAACAAAGATGCTTCATATCTTCACACAAAGAGACTGTAATTGTGCCTCCCTCAGGAGAACGATAATGCTGCGCCAAAACCTAAGGGTCATCATCATCATCTCATTTACATTTTGTAAGCTCGAACACCGCATTTCTTAGAAACCTGTACCAATTTGAATACGATGGGGATTAAATGTCATGTCGGGAAGGATATTAGATGGTATCAGGATCACAAGTTCGGAAAATCCGGACATTGATGATTGGTGACCTGACCTTATCAGTAGCACATAACCTAATTAACAAATTCAAGGTCGAATCCGGATCGTGACCACTCTTCTTGTCATAGAACGTTCGACTTTGTTTAGATTTGTCGCGTCAGAGAAACATTCCCCAAGAGAATAATAGTTAGCAAGTTCATATGACGTTAACTTTTTTCTGGACATTTTTACATATTCCAATATGCTAATTTGTCTGTATGAAAATGCAGAATTATACTGCACTTGACATCACATCGTTTTATTCCAATTATGTACAACCATTAACTAATTATGCTGGCTTACCTATGACCTTTTTCTTTGAAATCGTCCTCTTTGGATGGTAATATTTCTTCAACTTTAACTGGACTACTGATGATGATGATGATTAGACTTATTCACTGAAAAACTTCACTAGGAACCAGCTACTTCTCCCCAAAAGAATATAAAGAGCTACGGAAAGCTCCGTCTTAATGAAATTATCATTTAGAAGTGGAGTGTGGGATTTGGAATGAAAATACCACTGCTCACATGTGGTTTAGTAAGCAAAGGAAAAGTCATTGGTTTAGTTTTGTTCATACTTTTGCAGCTGTAAGAGGAGACCCGTCCGCGTAATAACAACAATATCTGGAGCGAGGGAATGTTGATGGTATTCTTTTTACCCTTAAAAGTTCATTTGAAAAGGTATCATAAACCTCCCTAGTCACAAGTATAAGTTTTATGCACTTGGGATAAAAAACCTGAAGAGGGTAAATAAAATGGGAAGTAAAAATGCTCATATGACTTCCCATATGCGAGCCTTTTACGGGATATAGGGGGGTGCTTTGTGCTACACATTCCACGTACATAAAGTTATGTACATAAAAATGTTGCGATGCATATCCTTACGGAACAAGACAAAGTATGCAAGCTATGCGATAAGATCGTATGGGGTCTCCCTACAGAAAGAAGAGCTTTCGCTCCAAAGGCACATAAGCTAACCCTTCTTATCGTTCCCGCTGGCTCTTGGTCCTTTGGCGTCAGCCTTTGCCTTTGTTAACCACTTTCTCCAGTTTCACTTTCACCTTAAAACTAAGGGAAGGGAGCACATATTACTACAGATATGTGGGATCGTCTCAAATGTTTAGGGGTTGGAAGCACAACAGAATGCAACTGCAAGTGAAGCAAACTACAAGTACTTCATACTTCATCCATAGACACCCATTGTTCATTGTTATTCTCTTTCTTGTGAAATGCTTTTTAAAATAACACTATTTTCTTCTTCGTAAGAAAGTTTTGTTAGAATAATTATGCATTGTTGAAATGATACTACACGTCTAGATTTATAATTCAATTGTATAATAGGTATGTACTTTCACCAGAATTATCCACTCAACAAGCCAATTGATATATAATTCACCTCCAAAAAATTGTCTTTAATACTCGTACCATATCAAATGCCTTTACCTAGCTTCTTTGTATATGGGTACTGATCAATCCCATGACTTTACTTGCTTTAGTAGTTAAAATATTGAACAGTAATTTTTTTAAGGTGGGTCTGGGTTACCTCCGTCCTTTAAACGTTTGGTATCACACGCATAACAAAGCAATACATAAGCAGATTCTCTACTATTACATTCACATTTTACTTGTCATGTAGGATTAAAACTGAGTATTCAGGCAATATCATAAATAAAAGAATTATCTGTGCTTAAAAATATTCTTCAAAATAAATACTCCTCTCCCAAAAAAAAGTTTAAACTTTTTCTATAAATAAAAACATTTTCCTTAATGACAATGCAATGGTTGAGCCCGAAAGAATCATGTGGACTGTGTAAAGGCTGTAGACCGTACATAAGTCTACCTAATGATGCTTCTTAAAGAAAAACAAACTAAAACTGAAGTCCGCCCCATCATAAAATCATACTTTCAAACATTAACATTTCTGAGTCTAAAAATCCCCAATTTTAATAATTGGAAAGTCTAAACTCGGTTTTTTAAAAGGCTTCCATTCGCAAACGAGTGCTGCCTGTAGGTAGTGTAGTAGTAGTAGTAAGTATGCATCTATAAAAGTCAATTGCCGTGAAAATGTCCGACAGATGTATTCAATGATCTAATTATAAGTGTCGACATTTGACATTCTTGCCAACTATTAGCATGTTTTGACCTTGGGGCAATTTGAGACTTCCAAAAAATTATTAATTTCGTTACTTCATGTAGAAGATTTGGGACTTGGTACTACTGGGCAGAAGAGAAAAATGACGTAATCCTTCAATAGGCTTTTGAAAAGTACTACTTAAAAGTAGGTGTATCGGTAAGGGTCTGATTAAACAAAGTAAATGTCATGCTGCGCAGAAAACATGTCATGTGAAACTGGAGACTGAATCTTTCAAGGTCGTTCGACTTAAAAAACACCGACTGTCAGCCAATGATATAAATACCACCTAGGCATAGTTTTTATGAGTTTTTGAATACTCTGCAGAATAATTCCCTTGTAGTCCAGCTTTATAAGTTTAGGCTACAAGCTACAACACTGTACATAACTCATTACGGTCATTTACGGTCATGCACATTTATACACGTCCCATAAGAAGATTCATAAAACAGAAAGAAGGGAGTCCTCTGAACAAAGTCATGAATGCAACCGCAACCTAGCCAGCCGTACGGTTTCAGTTTGAAAAATCGTATGGTCGAATTAAAATTGTCATTTTCCTAGAAGAATGTCAGTCGTAAAGGTAAGCTGATTGATGAACTTACCGAAATCATTTTCGTTTCAATTATCCACTACCAGCATGTAGAGATGCAGCCCTCCTGTACTGACAGTCTTATCATAATGGGCCCATTGGTAAGAATACTGAGCTATTACTTTGGGGTGAACTCCAATTTAACTTTAGCTTCATGCACTTTTGATTGAAAAGCACTAAACCACAGTAATAAGTAAACTGTGTACTCTTCACTCTTAAAGGCAAGCATGTTATACATTGAAGTACTAAATGGAGAACAGTTCATTGTGGCATTTTCTTTAGGAAATCTAGACTCAAACAGTTGGTAGACCAATTCGCTGTAGTTTTCGAACGTTAAAGTTCTTCATCTTATAATAAAATTAATTTAAATGATGCAAAAAAAATTGGACTAAATAGGCAAAAATATCTTATGAAAAATGCTTACGAATCTTACGAATGCTGGTATGAAACAATGCAATTAATAAGCTAAAATAACTACGTTCGAAATAAACAGTCGCGAATTTTCCGTTTTTTCTAGGGTGAGAATGTTCGGTTGTCACTTGTCACAGAACACCCATCATTCACACTTTATCTCATTTTTACTTCCAACAAACTATTGGTCACTTCCTAAAGTGCAAATTACAAGCAGTACCGTACTTATAGACGCTGCGAATTTCTGTAAAAAAAAGCGTTGTACATTTTTCTACCTGTTTTACAAATACCACAATTGACAATTAGATAAATTAAAGATGCGCTACCGGACATTTACCGGATATTTTTATACAGGAGATATAGTTATGTTATCAAAGTTAATGGCGTGGATTAAAGGAATTATGATCCCAACTTTTCTTGGGTTTAAAATCATGATTTTTTTCATTCTGACACATATGGACATGAAATTGGCAGAAGCATATTATGATAACAGGCAATGGGAGCGAAAACTTTTCTTTTCATCTTTGTGCATTGAAAAAAGAAACAGTAAAGGTAATAGCACATGACTGTGACAGGAGAGTTAGAGCAAACGTTATAGCACGCGATGAAGTCTCATGAGGCAGACCCTTTAGATCACTGCAGCTGCATTGTCAAAAAAAGAATAAGAAACAGGGATGAAGATCTATAAAAAAAAATTATTCGGGGTCTTTTCTTCATTTGTATATACGTACAAAGTACACTTTCAATCATGAGGGTAGCTATAAGATAAACTGCATTGCCATTATTAGCGTGTCATCGGAAAAAAATAAGATGAAATAAGGTTGGAAACCTTCACTGCACTCACCTTCCTTCCTTCCTGAATTATGCAATTGAATGTTTAGGTGTAGGGACATCCCAAATTATGAACACGGGTAAATTGTACGTCTGTACCGTACTCTTTGACCGAAATGCATACTTGACAAACTTGTAAAAAATGGTGTGCAGTTATCCATATTGCACCTAAAGTGAGCCGATAACGGTTTGTGCACTATACTTACATTATGTAAGTTACATAACATCCACAGCTACAACATATGTCAAAGCGTTGTGCATTAGAGGCTGCAAGAACTGTAACAGCATCTTTCAATAGAAATGGAAATGACTTGTAGTCGGAAAAGGAACTACTAGGAAGGGAACAAAAGATTTATCGGAAGTAGAGGAACAACATACAGTGGCATGGGCTGAATAAAATCAAGCACCCCCAAAGAAACATTAATCCACAATTTGGTACGTGCTCAAAGAAATTTCATTCAGGTTCGGTCGGTACACAAGGAACAATGAATCTGAAGTCCGAAAGGGATGCGTATTGTACATCAAGTCAATAAGATTGAGGGGACAAAACCCGAAACCGCTGCAACAGTTTGCAGCAGGCATTCGCTGTGAAAAACGTAACGAGCAAAATAGGGACTTTTGGACCCTAGGGTTAAGTAAGATGCTGAATGAAATATATAATGTTGCACTGAACCAAATATTGCATGAAAGAAAATGGCTCTGCTTTAGCGTTAGACATTAGAAGAAAATGTGAATGAATTACGTTAAGGACTCCCATCCCTTCCCTTAAGGATAAAGCTGATCAACGTTGTAAGTGATGGCAGAGGCATTGGCAAGAAGGTAAGTGAGCTGACGTGTAACCGTAATGCAATGAGCAGTAGGGGATACTTCTTCCAGCTGCACTTCTTTGCATATGAACTCACTCAACTAAGAACTCTGCAATCAAACAAATGACAGACTCAACTTTGGAATCGGAAGATAAAATTGTGCGTTATAAGAAGGGAAATCCGAAACGGCTTGTTCGCCCAGTTCAGGGATGAAGGGATCTTTTTTTTTACATGACTTGAACACATACAATTACGGAGAAAAGTACGTACGAACAGTTCATCCTTCCATTTCATGATTCATTTATATAATCTTTGGCACATGCTACTTTGACAGTCCTAGTCCGAGCAAGTTCAATGCAAATCTGCGTTAATAAAAGCTTGAGAAGAAATGTTTGTGAACTTGGCTTCCACTTTGGATGCATGTAATCTACTATCTATAATTATGCAATCGTTTTGTTGTAACGTGCACGCAGGTGTGATAGACGAACACACTTGGCTTTAGATGGTGCCGAGAATTTTCATTAAACATTCATGCAAATTCAAATCTAAATAAAATACAATAACCTTATGGTGCGGATATATTTTATACAAAGGCAGAAATCTTTATTTTTATACTTT
Source organism: Orchesella cincta (assembly GCA_001718145.1). Lineage (NCBI taxonomy): Eukaryota > Metazoa > Arthropoda > Collembola > Entomobryomorpha > Orchesellidae > Orchesella > Orchesella cincta. The sequence goes on along the minus strand of LJIJ01000677.1, from coordinate 43,870 downwards.
TTTTAATCAACACAATGACAGTAATATTCTTGATACGAGACACTAGAAAATTATCACTCTTTTTCCGTAAGATACGACATGAGACAAGCATGGTCAAGAGACAAATTTTTATATTGCTATCAAAAGTTTTAAAATAGAAAAAATATACAACATTGAAATTGACTAGAGACAGAGACTATTACAAATTACAGGCTACTTACAAACGAATCTAAATGTAAAGAAATGTAGCTTAAAATATTTTATTGGCTTCTTTGCTAATGACATTACTGAACATTGGCATTGAAAATTGAATTTTTGTTGAGGATGGCCACGGCTCATAGGACATGAGGAAATCCGCAATGAAATGAAGCAAGAATATGCATAATATAGTAGCATTAACTATGACGTGATGTGAAATGGTAGTACCGATTTCCAGCCAAGATCCCACATTTTTAACTTTCAAAAACGTATGCAAAGCCATTCCTTGGCACAGGAGAAGAACAATTAGAAAGCTTCTTTCCACCTGAATTTTAGACCAAAGTAGCCTCCGAAAAAAGCAGGAGACCAAGAGGAATGGTGCAAGAATTTTTTCGATAAGCACCAACATCATAATCCATGGGTTGAATACGCTAACAAAACATCTAGTGCTGCTTGGATCAAATGAGTTGATACTCGCAATGTTGCCGATTCCAAAAAATGAGAGAGTTACAAAAAACAACTGCAAAAAAACCAAGTTACTTATACTAAAGTGTATCCCCCTTTTCTTTGCCTGTATAATATCTAGTAATTTCTAGTATTTAAACTTACGTTCAGCCATGCTCGTCTCACAGCCTTTTGAAGCTCCACTCGTTCCCAAATTCGCCTTCTTTCATTCCCTTCAATGCTGAGATTTAGGAAGCTACCCCAGGTTTCTTCGTCCAAGTTTTCATCTGACATTTCCAATTTTAGTAGCATAATAAGAACAAGAAACAATGAAGGGAGAAATAGGGCTTCGTAGGAAAAACTTATAAATGAAAAAGGGCCTGCTATGGCAAGAAACATGGATGTAAGGCGACATGTAACTATATCTGCTGAAGTTAAAACGGGAAGGAGATACGACTGTAAAAGGGAAAACCAAGCAAAGAATCGGGTAAGTAGAAGGCTGGGAAAATGACACAAGAAGGAAACAAAGAGTAACAACAGCATTTGTCCTCCAAGAATCCAACCGTCTTTCTTAGCTGATGTGCCCCCTTGGATGTACAGAAAAATTGCTACAATAATGACTGAAGCTATGGGTCCCATCGACCTACATTCAATAAAGAGCAAAAAAAATTATAAAAGGTGCATATATATATATTTTTTTAGCCAAAAACTAAATCAAACGAAAATTGGAAGCACCCATATGCATATGTCAGTTTCTGGCAATCCTAGCAAATGATGCGTGTATAAAAAGTATGAAATTACAATTACCATTACAATAGTATGACTTACATGAATATGTGATTCCTTTCCTTCCCTATTACTGGCATCAAAGGGAAGACGGCAAGTATTGCTACTGCTATAAGAAACAAGGTCTTTTGCGAGTTACTAACCCTTTTACCATATACACACCAAACGGCATTCAGAAGAAGACCGAGGCTTAGCACCCCACGGTGATCAAAACTATTGACTAGAATCTCAACTCCTAGTGCACAGAAAACCAGCAGCAAGAGTAAACTGTTAATCCATGAACTTCTAGAAGTTCTAACTTCACGCCAACCATCGATGACGCCATTTTGTCCTCCGAATACTTCAATAAGAATTAAGATAAGGTAAACCGGAAAGAAACCATATGGCACTCTTGCAAAACTCCACCCGATGACAACTATAAAATGACATATGACATTTAGCTCTAAATGTGCTCTACAAATCGAACAACTTTTAATCAACCTTTACACAACATTACCTTTGATTAGCAGTACAGAAATAACTAAAGAGGTCAAGAGCTTCTGCATAGATATTAACTTGAGACCTTTTATTTTCTGATAAGCAGCGTCTATTCGTATAACAATGCATGCTACGAAAACTATCCAACTGATTGTGGTGCATACAGTTAGAATTATCATAAGCTGCTCATCATAGCGCTCATAGTAAAGCATTCCTTCGATTGCGACGTCTATGGCTTCATTAAATGCGCGAATCTAAAAAAATCATTTATAATTTCAATTCAATGCGCCAACGCAAGTAATCTTACGCAATGAATGCATTTCAACTTTATATTAGTTTATATTATCTTACTCCTTGTTGGAACTCCCCGTGTTTACCAAGATTGACAGCTGAGGTAAGGATTTCTTTGAGAGCATCTTCTTTTTTAAAGTCAATAACTGGAAAATTTCGATTGGACTCAACTGACGACTTTTTGGTTGTCATTAAATCAAAAATTTGATAAAAGTTGGCTTTCAAAGCCTCGTATGCAAAATGCTGATCTTTCCAGAAACGGTTTGGAAACCTCCCCACAGAATTGCTTGGATATCCTACACCTAATGAACCTGACAACAATGCAGTGAAATCAGCTTGCTTGAGTCGTAGTTGTTCTGCATCATTTGACCTAGTAAAGACAAATATAAGAATACAATCAATAATCAGTACTAGAAACACTTGACTTGGGTTGCTTGAAGTTGTAGCATGATTAACACTTACTGAATTCCTTTACCCCACACTACAAATGGTGTCTCAGTTTCATCAAGGGAACCATCACCGTGAGATCCTGACAATAATACGCAAATGGTTATACTTCAATAAAATTTTAAAATGAAAAATTAGATATAACCTATTGAGACTTTTGCTTACCCCAATTCGTCATTCCATGGTCGGAAGTAAAGATATATAAAGTATCGTCATCACCATAATACTCATTGATCATTTTTTCAGATTTCTTAACAATGTCATCCACCGATTCCAATGCATCCTTGTACTCCCTAAGCATCATAATGACAAGTAATTTATATAAAAAAAAGTTTACTTACAAATTAAAATGTTTTATTCATGAACATACATAGATCCTGGCTTCTTTGCATGCCCAATAGTGTCAATTGCAAGAAGACTAAGAAACACCACAACCTCCTTCCCTCTGGGTAAAGTCTGATTGGCAATCATGCCCGAAAGGTAATCAAAGACCCAAGTGTCCAACAGTTTTAAGTTATCACTTAAAAAATCCTGCCATTCATGCGGAAAGGTAGCAATAAACATTTTTCTTTTTGCAGAGCCTGCGAATTTCAACAAAAGTTGAAATTGATTACTTGCCTGTGGCATAATATAAAAGTATAACAGTAAAACTGACTATATAAAAGTTAAAGTTACCCCTTGCAAACATTTTAACATTATCTTCGGAACCGAGTCCCACCGACGCAGAAGACTGGTTGAAGATCGTATCAAACTCCACAGTATTTTCTTGCCACCCAGTAAAAACTGCTGACGGATCTTCATAAAACCCAGCAAAGAGTGCAATGTGACCTGGGCGTGATTCCGTCGGAACACGAGTGTCAGAAACCCCACAAACGCTTGACTCCCTTTTCATGACTTGTCTGCAATTGGCAATCATAAACAAACCTCAACAATTCATTAGCTTTCTTTATTCACACACCACAATAGTAATCAAGTTCGTCAATCAATCATAATTATGACCCTTGTACTAACGTCATGTAAGGTCTTCGTTCCGCATTCTGGTAAAAGGTATCAGCTCGCAATCCATCCGCAACAAAAAACACTGCTCTTTTAACAGGTGGTTCCACAACATTTTGATCCAGTTTATGTCTCCGATCCACAAGAACTATCGGAGATTTGAAGTAAATGTCAAAGATTGAGTAGAACAAGAACAGATTTATAACTATCCCCAATGTCCACAGCTGAAACATTTTAAAGAACCACTTATAGACATTCACTAAAACCGGAAGTTGCTTACAAAAAGTCAATATTATTTTCCCATTCAAAACAGAAAAAAGTGCATTTACTTTTGACACTATTTTGAACTCCTTTCAGCTGAGATGGTTAGCGCTATGTACATTCTCAGTCATTGAGCGATGGGCCACCCAAGAGATGTTCCTTATCACCGTTCCTGACTTTGGAGGAAATTTGCTCGGTGCTTTGAACAAAGATTTGACGGCAGCCACCTACCTTGTCTGGTTGGAAGTAGGTTGGGTTTTGAGGAACCAAAAGAAGGATGCGACGTGCTCGTTCAAAGCTAAAAAGCACACCGTCAATTCACATACAAGCCCTATGTTGGCACAGAGCTGATTGACTTATCCCAATCCATTTGGATAGTATTGGAGATCCTCATCAACGTCTCGTGGAAGTGGATTTTTAAAATCGGTAAGTATTAATTAATTAGTGATAGATTAACTTTAAGAAATTAGGTGCTGTTGAGGTGTTGTTGGAGAATGCAAATGTGGTTATGATGATGGTTTTCGAACATAATATAATTAAACAAGAGGAAGGGAAAAACGTGATTTGATCATCACCGGCAACAGCCAACTAGTTTTTTAAAGGAACATTGGGGTTGCTGTTAATTGATGTGAATGAATGAGTTTGATCAGTTATCTGCTCGTTTTGTTTGACAACAATGTTGTTCGTTTTATATTCTATGTTGGAAATGATTAACATTAGATAGGATTGTATTTTAAGCTACTATTTACATCAGGATTCAATTTGATATACTATATACTATAGGGGTTTTCGATCAGTTAAAGTCGATCCGTTGGTTATGTTGTTTAAATCCTTAATTAATGTCATTGTTTTAGTGATGTGGTTGTGTGACTCGTTAAAATATGAGAATTATTGTGAATTAAATTTGGTGTTATAATTATTGTTGTTAATTTCAGGTAAGCAAAGATGGCACCTAAAAGGAATAATATGGTGCCCAATGGGCATTTTCACAAGGATTGGCAAAGCTACGTGAGAACATGGTTTGCCCAACCAGCTCGCAAGCAACGTCGTCATCAAAATCGTCTGAAGAAGGCACGTGCTGTTGCTCCTCGCCCAGCCGCTGGACCACTCAGACCCGTCGTCAGGTGCCCAACTGTGAGGTATCATACCAAGGTCAGGTCTGGACGTGGATTTACTCTCGAAGAGATCAAGAGGGCAGGGCTTAACCCCGGTTTCGCTAGGACCATCGGCATCTCGGTTGACCATAGAAGGAAGAACAGGTCCTTGGAGTCATTGCAAAACAATGTCCAGAGGTTAAAGGAGTATAGATCTAAGTTGATCTTGTTCCCATTGAATGGCAAGAAGCCTAATAAGGGAGATTCCTCTGTAAGTGTTTTGTAATTAACATGTATTGTTCACTGCTGTTCCTAGTCGTCGTTGTTGTTACACATACTTATCTATTTGTTGTTTATTTCGTTTCAGGCTGAAGAGATCAAATTGGCTTCCCAATTGAAGGGACCTGTCATGCCCATCCGTCAAGCCTCCAGGAAGGAGAAGGCACGCGTTCCAACCGAAGAGGAAAAGAAATTCTCTGCGTTTATTGCCCTTAGGAAAGCTCGCATTGACGCCAAGTTGGTAGGTATCCGTGCTAAGCGCGCTAAGGAAGCCGCAGAAAATCCAGAGGAAGCTGCCAAACAGAAGGCTGCTGCTCAGGCGAAGAGAAAGAAGTAGACTTGTTAATCCTTGATATAAAGCTTTTTGAAATAAAGTACCGTTCTATGAATTTTCAAAGTGTGTCGTTGTTTTAGTCATTTCATTTTATGCTACATGAAAAATCTTCAAAGCACGAGTATTTAAAAATAATTGATATGGTGGGCAAGTGACCAACAAGTGAAATGCATTCAAAAAGAAAAGAATAGACAACAGCAAGTAGTTAGTTCGTAGTTCATTTAATAATTTCAAACGGTGCATCAAACGATGTTTAAAATTATAATATTATTAACAAAAGTATTTCATCAGTTAAAACTAAATAGTAAAAGTATCAATATTAAACCAGGAATCAGTTTGGCAACATCATTCAAAATATGGGAATTTCTATAAACTACGTAAGTACATCGTCAGCATCACATCACCATGTTATAAATTTACTAGCAAATAAATACTTAAGAGTAGTAGTGCATGTTGTTTCAGACGTGCATTTCATTTGACACTGAATTAAATATAACCTGAGGCGTGGTATGACTAATAATATTGTAAACTAAATTTGCAGTTCCGTGTGTCTACATTAGTGAAAAGATTGCCAAATATGTAAAGTAAGGACTAAGGACTACTATGCATGTAAGTAAGTAGACTTAAGAATACAGTTATGACAATTCGTACGTTTAAATATCTCGGAATGACTGGAAAGTTTACACTTAATTACAATAAGACGCATTATGGTCAGAGAATATTAGAATTACGATGACATAATCACACCTCAATCTTAAAAGCTAAACATCGAAAGGCTTGAAATCACAAGAATATTGAATGTACAGTTGTAAGTTGTAATCCATAATAATACAGAACACTTTTTCCAATACGGAATCTTTGATTATAGGCTCAGATTTCTAGTACATACATAAGTTTACTTACGGCACATGTTTAAGGCATAGAACGTTGTAATGAATAGCTATACTTAATGCCAGCATTACCCACTGGAGACATTCCATGTAGCTCCATGTTTGCCGGAGATGCATGCGAATGAGAACTACTGTGACTATTGTGAAGCTGTTGGAGTTGCTGCTGGGAGGAATGATAACTATTGTTAGTGGACGGTGCCGTTGAGTTTCGTGGTGTTCGCATGACTTGGTCAATGGAAGGGACATGAGCGTGTGGTCCTGGCTCAGGGGTGTATACAAAGGTCAACCCTGTTGCGTAGATGATTCCGTCCTCCCTAACTAATGAAACGGGAACCTGCGTTGGAACCCTAACCCATTGCCAACCCTCTCTAAACAAAGATATATCTGGAACAACACAAAGCATGCTTTCGGCACAACGGTACAAAGTTTCAGATTCCACCTCTCCAAACCAAACCTTAAGCTGTGGACCAAAGTTCTCCCCATTAATTTCTAGCATGGCTACATCTCCACCCCCATTCAAATTCAGACTGTGAACTATTGGCACTGGAGTGATGGGAGTGGGCACTGAACCCATCCCTTCGAAAAACTGATATTCAGCTTTGTCTGTACTAATTATCGTCCAGGCTGCTCCGTCACTAATTACTTCTCTACTAGCATCTTTGGCTGCGGGGGTGGCTTGATACTGAATGATCTTTTCGTGAGAAAGGCAAAGATACATGCGATCTGTATCTTTCATGTAAAATGCACACTTGTGAAGTTGTGATACAGGGTCATCTGCGTCCAGTAAAGCCATCTGCTTATCAACTTTTCGTATGACAAGACGAGGAAGTGCCATCCCCGTCTTCCCACATACCAATTTGATTGTTGAACCATAATGAATGTAACCATCGCGTACGTTAAACTCTTCAGATTCTGACTCATCATCGTCAAGTAAATGAATCGTGAAAGCACCCCATTGTGTGGAGGAGGCGTGAAAATTGTTGTCCTCTACATGCAGATATCTTGTGCTAACAGTCTGCGACCTAAGACGATTGAATAAGGCAACTGTGGTGCCACTTGCAATACATAAATCTGCATTCTTTAAACTCTGTTTCTTTTTTGACGGTTTGGAGATCACCTTGATTCTCTTGGAATGAAATACACCTACTTCGCTTTCGTTCCCATAAAACATTTTAACGGACAACATGAAATGCTTCCTTTTGTCAGAGTCTGAGATAAAGAGGGTTTTTGCTGCGCAGTAGTTCTTTCCATTGAGATCTAGTTGTTGCATGTCTTGGTCCGAGTTGCCGATTCCAATAAAAGCACATAGCTGGGCTCCCAGTTCAGTTTCCCCTTGAGCTAACATCATTTCTCGCTTCCGGTCCCAACCGTCACCTTCCAGATATATGCATGGAGGTGGACAGAAAAATCTCTTTTCGTTGCCGTACGACTTCTGGGCCACTTTTGCATGGAGAATTGTGAGAACGCAGTCTTTCCTCTCTTTCAAATATTTTCGCATACGTTCACGCGTAAGCCGTTGTTTACCTGCTGAACCATCCGAATCTACACACCGTGACGAGTTCATCTGCAACATTTCAAAAAATAAATATGAAACTAAAAATTACTGCCTTACAGGAAACTTGCTGTCATTCCATAATATGCTATTATATAATATGTAAATTTACGAGCAAATACAGAACAGTACATTACTGTGCTTCATTTACACAATTTATTCTTGAAAAATCAAAACCGTTACACTTAATTTCAATGAAATACAAGTGCATAAGACTTTGCTACTAAAACTATTCCATGACAGGGCTATTACACATTAAAATTTAATATGTAAATCGAAATTACAGATCGCGTATAAACTAGCTCGTAAAGTAACGTTATAACATTCTCCCTCGATCAGTCATAATTATTTTAGAAATCTAATCGATTAGCTAGTCTAAACAAAACTAGCCGATTTGTTTGTTTTCATCAGGCTTAGTTTCATCTTTGTCACCAATCTTTTGGGGTTTCTTTTCAGCTCTTCTTTCCAGTTCTTGAAGTAATTGTTCATTTTCCATTTTATTTTTCAATGAGGTACTGTCAGGATTATGAAAATTATGTGGCCAATTAGGAAATTTAGTATCACTATCAGTCCAGATGCCCACTTGTCTCAGATCTGGCATTCCAGGATCTACACCCAACTTTGAAGAAGCGATAAAAGGATCTCTCTGCTTTCCCAGTTTCTGCAACTCTTCGATATCTCTATATGCAAGTATCTCCAAATCATCCGTGGGTCCTATTGGCGATTTAAGTGTGAAAAGTACTGAAATATCCTTTCCAAGTCTAGGATTAGTTTGTTCCAAAAATCGGATCCATGAAACAACAGAGTCTCTTGAGGAACTGCCTGTGCAACAGACGCCAAGAATAACTCCATCCTCTTGTTCATGTACGGTTGGAACAGTTTCCAATGCGTCAATAAACTCCTCCTCATAAACTGTATGTATATCTCCCACTTCATCCAAATCCTTTTTGCTATCAACTCGTGGCTTCGGTTCCGCTCTCAAAATGAAGTAATTCATACAGACGTCTTTGAGCCATAATCGAAAAGCACCCTCAACAAAAATTGGACGCTCTGCAGGGTGGCTTTCAATCAGTTTCTGTTGCTCAGGACTCTGCCCACTAACTATCCAGGTGATATCATAAGCATCTTCAAGTTCTGCACAGTCATATATAGTGATTTTGGTATTGAGATCGACTGAAGTCATCCGTTCCACTGCAATCTTTGCAAGTTCTATGGTATTGTCTGGCAAATTTTCAGGGAGACGCCAGGGGGAAAGGTGTTTAAATTTAGGCATCCAATACAGCATTCGACTAGCTTTCCGCATTGGAAACGACCAACTTCCAAAGATATTAGTGAGCATCTGTTGAACTTCTGTGTCAGGAATAACAGAATTGTCTTCCATTTGTTCTAGGACGTCAATAGCACATTGCTGTTGTTTGGGATAATGCATGAACTCTACTTGGAACATATTGGTCTGGATCATTTTCCCTTTTGGAAAGATATCAATGATTTTCTTGTACGTTTCCAAGTCCCTGTGAACACCAAATTTCTTCATTTCTTTTAATGCTGCATAGATAAACTCAACATGACCCCGAAGATGAACATCACGTTCCTCAAACAATTCCACAGCAAATAAGAAATTTTCTTTGTTTTTCTCCTTCATGTTATCAAACATATCTGTTTTCATTAGGGCTTTGTTGACAGAGCGCTCAGCCCTTTGCTTATGATATTCGTGTCTTTCCTCTTCTGGTGGATCCGCCTTTTCATATCTACGACGTGATTTTTCTTCTTCCTCTGCAGTTCTTTGAATGATCAGCTCGTCTGATGATGCAGCAGCCTTCCGGTGTAACTGAATTTTACTAGACTCTGATGATACGACAACTTGATTTGATGGTTCGTCTTCGTCGTCAAGTTTATTGTTGGTTTTACTTGCATTTTCATCGACTTCATTATCCCTTTCCCTTACTGCACTTCCACTGGTGTCTTTCTTTGTTTGAGGCTTAGTGCTTTTATATCTGCATTGTTGCAAATCGGAGGTGTTTTTGTTGAAAAGATGAGTTGTGACAATCCCACAGTTGCAGTGCAATAATCTGGATGAAATAGTCGAATGCCTTCGGTACAACAAAGTGTTTAACGGCAAGTCATTAGATGTGCTGGAAACCATCACATACTTGGCGAGGCGTCCCAAAGAACGCTGGAATACACATCGTGGAACTCGGGGAAGCATGATATCAGGAAAACCTGAGATCAGTAATCAACAAAAAGAAACTTTTTCTAACAGAAGAAGGAGATATTTTAGTTTAAAGGAATAATTTATAATTCTAATGTAAAGCACACACTAAACTATCACTTAAACACAGTAGTCCGTTTCAGAAATCCGTCTGTTTCTAACAAATTCATAACAAGCTTCGTTTACACCGCATATCAATCAAACACTGTATATATTCCACCGTCTTATCCCTTTGACCAAGTTTCCTTCAAAACACACAAATACTTACAAGCTAATCACTAACCTAATTTAACGTAAAACATTTCAATGAATATTTACCTTTCCAAATCTTGCCGTAGCTCCAGGCTAACAGATAAGAAGTCACAAATGATGAAGAAGCATTACTCTTTCTTCAATCCAAGCTCCACTCAACTCAAACACGCAGCGACCAATGATGCAAGACGATCTGGCTGGAGGAGAAAGCAAGCGATATTGAGTTTGTGATAAACTCCAGTGGAACCAACTCACTTAGGATGTCTAATCAATGTTATACTCCTTCATGCCTAAAGGATAATGAAATCAGCAATATAGCTCGGTTGTCGCATGCAGTATTATAAATAGTAGTAAAATACTACATAAATTAGATACGCACCTTTTAAAATCTGTACAGTACATTTGTGATGACGCTCGATTGGATTTCCCAGTTGGCTTCCGAAAGATACTACTGTAAAAAACGAAAGGAACACAGCCACATAATTAACTGACGCAAACGAGAAAAGAATGCAATCTACCTCTAAATCTAATTAACAACAAATAGTATAACAGTACCTGAAATTCTGCTGAACAAAAAAGATGACCTAATTAGGTCTTAACCTTCCTATGTCTGATGCTTCAAACATGGGTCACTTTATTTATAGGAAGATCTAAACTAAACAAAACCAGAAAAAATGATATCAGATTGCATACCAAATCTTAAATCACACCAAATCATAATCAAATGTTTCACATTACAAATGCTTTCTCCGATCATTTAACTTACCTTCAAACGATAACTGTAATGCACTTGTAATTAACGTTTATTTTTCAGCAGTATACATGCATTAATGTTGCATTTATTCTTAAGGTATATTTAAAAATCTGTATCAGTCGAATCCAATATTACGCCTCCGGTGGTCCAGTACTCTGTGTACATTTTTCGGTGGTGTTCATCTGCCTGCCTGCCTGCATACCTTGATACCTATACGCCTACAAGATGTACATAGCTGAGCTTGTTTTAATGCGTTGTGTTGTGTGCTTACTTACGTATATTTTTTTAGGTATGGGTGCATCGGTATTCCTAACTAAAATCATATCCAAATTCTTACCTGTATCTCTAATGCAAACAAGAGTGCCAAATTCAACACAACAAGACATTCAAGTTAATAGAATGTTTTCATTTTGACTTATGCATTTCATCTGGGATGTACTTTTGTCGGAATATCGGAATAATCCTTATCTGGAACTTTGTTGTTTGTATATATTTAAGTTATAACTTTTGATTAATTTAGTGACACCTCAGTTGTGTGATTACCATGAACGTTTGAAGCTCTGAAACATGGATCGGGGTAAAAGTGGTCGAGGTGGTAAGTCATCGAAACCCCATTTTCTGGGTTCTGGAGAACTGATCGCACTTGGGAGTAAAAATACAAGGCCTGGTGTAAGTAGCAGTGACACCTCATCATCGGATAGAAAGCCGTCGTCATCTAGTAGTAGTGGAACCGCTTCGACCAGTGGCAGCAAAAGCTTAGCCAGCTCGTCAAAGTTGTTTTCAGGTTTGTCGTTTGTCGAAATGACTTTATTGTTCACAACTTGAGCATGATTATTTTCAGAGTCATTACTAATTGATGTGAGCATGTTTGTTGTGTGTGCATAGGAGGTTCTTCTGGAAGTACTAGTGGGAGCAAATCCAGTCTCTCCAGTGACAGAAAGCGCGAAGGGAGCTCATCCTCCCATGAACATCCTGCAAAGAAAAGTCGCATACATGGATCATCATCTTCAACGGGGAGTACACCAACAGGTTCTAGTAAAACTAGTTCCAGCACGGCTTCCTCCTCTACTCATAGTTTGAAACCTGCTAAACCTATCAAGCGTGAATCATTGGATTCTCTTAATGTGAAGCCCGAGGATTTGCAGCCGGATATATTTTTTTCCGAGATGGAAAAGGCGGAGAAGCATAGAGATACTGATAGGGCTCAGGTGAATACTTGCAAAATATTTTAAAACATTGCTCAATAATAATTTATGCCATCTTGTAACTTTCATGTTTGTTGTTACTTTTTATTCAGAATCTAATTTTAGCTGCAGTTAAAAAGTTAAAAGCTAACAGAGAAAAGCCCGACCTTCGACTTTGTGAAACTTTACTTATGGTGTCTAAAGAGTATCCACACTTTCTCCAAGGATCTTCCGTAATAGATGCAGTAGCAACTTTAGCTACTTTTCGGAAAGCGGGAGCTGTTACAGATGCTAAACTAAAGTTTTCACAGCAAAATCTATCAATTTTTGCTCCAATCGCTGTTAACATATTAGCTAATGCACATTGCAAATTATCTTCCTGGCCGACGACATTTATACAGGTAACATACCCTGATTGATTAATGCCATGCCTTGATTGACTGATAGATCGTGAATTTGTTCAATTTTTGTTCATTGCAGTTATGGATTGAAGATGCATGCAGTGATCGGTTCTGGGTTGACACAGCTCATTGTAAAGGTGTTGTGGACAATGTTATATATTCATTCGGAACGGTGTTACCAAATGCAAGTTTGATACCTGCAAGTGATGGTGGGCCAGGATCTCAAAATCCATCTGGTGGATCTTCTCCTTCCTTGGGACTCTCCGATGATTCTAATTCTTTGTTTGAAGCAACTCAGATAATGCATGACCAAAAATCTGAGCTGTCCGTAGCAAACAGGTAAAACAATTCCGACTGTCACATATGTATGGTACAAAACAATTATTACTAGTTTCAATTACTCGTTAACTTAATACTGCAATGAACTTTTATTTTGAAGGTATTCTGGGAAGGAAGCTGTGATAGAAACCGTTATAACTGACTATGCAAATGAATTGTTAACTAAGAAGGCTCCAGATATACCTCGCAATCTGGTGAAGGCTTTGGGTCAAGCTTGTGGTCTATCCGGAGTTCGAGCCTTCGTTGTAAATCGTCTTGAGCAATGGCTACACAATCCAAAAATAGGCAGAAATGCTCAAGAACTACTTTTGACGCTTGCAGTAAATGCTAACTGTAACACGAATGCGGATGCTGAAATTGTTACTCAAATTTCGAAACTTCGAATGAAAACTAAACCATTAAATATGTTTCATTCTCTTGCAGTAAAGTAAGCCTTCTGAAGGATATCTAACGAAAACTACTACTTGAATCGGCAAGCTGTAAACATGTAAATTAATTTTTGTAGGGAAATGGTTCGTGACAATGAGGTAAATCTCAAAAATGTTTTGAATTACGTCATATACAATGAGCTGCACCCGTCTCAAAGACACCCAAACAATCTTCCGATTCTCGGGTCTATCATCTCTGGATGTCAGGAGTCACGAACTGTTTTGGCTGGAATATTTCTTGACTTACTCACAAAACGAGAAGATTTTCATTCAGCACTACGTTTACTTTTAAGAGAAATTATGCGAACGTGTCGATTTGAATGCGACTTGACGAAATTTCTTAAAGGTCTCATAAAGGGCAAAACTGTAAGTACTTAAATTCAATAGAAAAATTAAATTGTCAAAGGTTTTTTCCAGGACTGACCATGTTTCAAAACTTTCCAGGACGTAGTGTGGCCGACTGAATTCAGGGAAAGAGCGTTTTTGGCAATCTCTGATTTAATAATGCTTTCAATGTTTCTATCCGTATCTCCTCAAGTTCGAGAAGCTTCAATGGTTCGAGGAGATTCAAAAGACCAAACAACTTTAACAGTAAGTGTTAAAAATCGTTATCATATCATCGAGTTTTTTAGTTTGTCTAACTTAATTATGTAATACACAAAAAATATTTGTCTTTTTGCTTCAGAACTTTCGGACACTAATTTCAAGTATGCAAAGTGACGCAGTGTCCTGGTTGTACACAGAAGTTCCAAAAATGTTCTCACCATCGAAAAGCGTTTTTATGATTGCTCTTAACAAGGTATGATCCCGATCTAAAACTAAAATTTTTCTTACATGAACTCGTGGATGTTAATTTGTTTGTGTGCTGTTCTTCTATTTATAGATTATTTTAAAAGATCCTGCTAATGATTTGATGATTAAAGACAATTGGCCCCCAGAATCAGAAAAGACTTTGTTTGGACGACTAGTTTTGGATGTTCCAGTAGGCAAATATTTGTTGAATTGAGCAAAAAGCGATTGTTGAGTTAAAACATTCTGTTAATCTATTACATGTAGGTTACTGAAAGCGTTGTGATGTGGCTTTCATTGATGGGACTCCATAAGGACTACCCAGTACTGCCAAGAGAAGTTATAGACTATATTGAGCTCCTTGTAATTCGAGCAGCAACGCACAGATGTGTTCTCAAATTTCAAAAACCTGAAACTTACGAACTGCTTTTTCGTCTCTCAGAATACAAACATCCAGATGAAATAGTGTTGCCTGAAGGGTGTGTTTATGCTCTTGTTGCCATTACTTTACATTTAAAAGCACTAGTTGGTTGTATAAATTAATGGAATGGGTTTCTTGGGATTACAGATATGACCCTCCAAAGCTGGCAATATCCAAGTCGTACTGGCAGTCATGGCTAATTCTATGTGTTTTAGCTGCTCATAACCCACAAGGATTTGGAAAACTTGGTTGGGATCAGTATCCAACTTTACGCATGCTAATGGAAATGTGTATGACAAAGTAAGTTTTGAATCAAGTGTAAATTGGTGAACATTCAAAACTGGACTATGATGAGTTATTAAATCGTCCTTTTTACACGCCTTAGTCACTTTCAATTTCCAACCGCTGCATGTACCGAAAATGTGGATGATCTGATGGGTAAAGAGATTCAAATAGCAGCAATGGAAAGGCAAGAAATTTTGGAATTCGAAACTCATCTTGCGGCGGCATCGTCAAAACAGACAATTAATGAAAGAAACAGTTTACTTTTGTGTCAGGTTAGTAATAGCTGTTTGCTGTAAATACTATGTAAATACATTTACAACTCATTTAATTAATGTTAGAAGCAGTGATTAGCTATTTTTTATAAACTACTTATGTTGTATTATAGTTGATGAGATTAGATCCATTTGGCCAACCAAGAAATCCACCGCAACAATTTCTGGTTCAGTTACAGCATTTAAATGTGGAACTACATTTGGGACACCTTCTATGTAGATCCCGAAGCCCTGATTTCTTACTGGATCTGATTCAGAAGAATTCTCAACCTATGCCATGGCTTTCTCAACTTGTTTCCGAAGGATCATTCGATTTGTTGCCTATTCAATGTCTCTGTGAGTTTCTGCTTGGACAGACAGAAAAACTGTTGAAATCAAAAGGAAATGAGTTTTTCAAAAGTGAAGATCTTACTTTGGCACCCGAAAAAAGCCCTAGAAAGCATGGGAAAACTGCTCCTCCAACACCAGAGATACCCAAGGATGCCAAAACATTGCAGCTTTTACACCATCTTCAAAACGTTGTTCACAAATCTACAGAACCTTCGGATGCCCGAGAAATTATTGAATATTTTTTGCGTAGATTGGCGTCACCAAAAGTTCAAAATCGTTCTCAAGCTATACAAGGTCTTCAACTGTTATTTGCTCAACCTGGAAAGGTGGAACCAGTTGAGAACTGGTTGATGGATTGTCTTCCAAGCTTGCCCATATTTGCCGAGGTGCAGGGACAAGTTCTAGTTCTGCTTCGTCATGCTCTTCAAATGGAAACTGAACCGCAGTTGATATTCAAATATATTGAGTTTTTGAATGTTTGGGGTGCAATGATTGACATTGAAGGGAGTGGTTTGGTTCTGGATATTGCTCAGTTATTAGTTGAAAGAAGTATCCTTACATCGATTATTCTGGGGGATGATACAACATGTTACGAACCATTCTTTAACATTTTCCTGGGTTATATGAAGAAGGTAAGATTTTGTAATGTTTTTAAAATAGTCAAAAGTTTTTTGTATGTAAGTGTTGGATTGGAATAGTATTAAGTCATCTCTATAATTTATTTTGTTTAGATAAGAGAACCACAGAAAAATGAGTACAGGTTGTCTGAAAACGAAGACGTTCTTTTAGTCAGATGGAACGAAGAAAAGCTGGAGGCGACGATAAATACACAAATAATAGAAGCCATAATAATTCTTGTACAAGCGTATTCAGTTGCTAAAGCAAAAACGACGAAGAAGGAGACTTCTGGAAAAACTCCTAGTGACCTTAAATTCAACGAGCTGATGGACATTTGGTTTCCCAACTCAAAAGCTAATTCACCAAAAGGAATTTTACTAACAACGATGGAAGATGCTGTCCTTTTCCAGCCCTGGCTAAGGCTTCGTATGGCACGATCTAATAATCCTCGCCTTCTTGAAGCTGCTTTACAAGGACTGGACGTGGAACAACTTTTGATACTTTTTCAGTCGTTTGGGTTTCCAAAGCAGTCCATGTCGTAAGAATAATTATTAATAATATTTTGTATTTCAATACAACTTATTTAAATCCGAATGGCTTAGTTTACAATATAATTTTCTTGGTGACTTGTAGGGCCTTATTGTACTGCTTGGACACGGCTGTGGAGCAGCACCCAGAATCCGCTAAAGCTCATGTAAAAAATCCACAATATATGCAAACGCTCGTGGAAGTTCACTGGAAAAACGGTATCAGTGGTGGAAAGAAATTTCACTTGCTACTTCGTCAACTAACAGGTTTAGATAATACAGATGCAGCAAAGCATCAGTCAACGTCCAAAACCACCCCTCTGCGACCTCAGCTTAGTATTCCTTCCCTGAAAGAACAAAACCGCCCCAAGCTAAAGTCATCGATGCAACAAAGTAGTAATCAGATACTTCGTACACCAAAAAGTGAAAGTTTCCGAAGCTCTGTTAGTTCTGTGATTAGCTATGAGTCTGAAGTTTGTGATGAAGAAACCAGTAGAATGAAAATTACAGATTTATCAAAGCAATTAGTTGCATTATCGTCACCTCCATCTGCAAGACGTCGCTCCTCTGTACCTGTTGATCCAAACTTGTCTTTGGAAGATTCTCTCTCAGCTTCACGTCGGCACTCGTCGCATTGTGACAGTGGTTCAATTCACGTGCCAACGGATGTTGATGTCTCGGGTTCTGCTAATAACTTGGGAGAGTTGGTTGATTCGATTACGTACATTGAGCCATGCATAGTTAGGCATGCCATGGATTACCAGGTTTGACATTTAGGTTACTGTTTAATGTAATTTTGTGTTTTAACGTGATAAAGTGATTAAACTCTGAAAAATTTATATATACAGCTTCCTCTTATGTTTGGCCGAAGCGAAATTCATCCAAACTGCCGATCCTTTCTAATGACTGTACTGACGCATCAAGCTGGATGGGAAACTGTTGAGAATCTGATAAATCTTTTTCTTCGGGAGTTTGATTCCGCGTAAGTCGGTGTTCGTTGTGCTATAAGTGCATTAATATTTATTTTGGTACGTTGACACAATTGCTCATGAAATTTTGGACATCTTTCCAAATAGGTATGACCCTGCATCCGTCTTGGATTTAATATCAGCAACAAATTCAAATCCTAAACTGTGGCAGGGAGTCGACAAATACGTTCCACGCCATCAGCCAGACATATCTCCTTTTAGATTAGCTGAAGATCAAGTTAGTGTTAAACAACCTATTCTAGAATAATTCGTAATCCATTAGTATTAGTTTGAACTACTTTTATTTGTTCCATATTTTCTTTAATAGCTTCTTGTCATGGCGGAATATATAGTGGAAGAAATTAGCCAGTTGGAAATGAAAAGTACAAAGTTTTCCATCACGAATCTCCTCGGACCAACACAGCCTACAGTTCCTAAAAGTACTAAAGCTGTTCGAAATGGTCTTCAAGAACGAGCAAAGTTGTGGCTACAGTGTTGTCAACAAGAAAAGGACGTAGTTGATCATGTCATATCAAATTTGATGGAGAAAAAGTGATTTAAAAAAATATCCCATTTAAACATGAGAAACATTTAATGCGAAAAGTTTTTTAAAAATTGTATTTTAAAATATTTTTACAGGGGAAAGAATCCGTGTGCTAAGAAGATGGTTTCGCAAGTTTATTTAGAATTTCCAGAGATTATATTTGTTGAAAACTGGGCTTCTAAGGCTGAAGAACTTAATTTTACGGAAGAAGAGATAACGTGTGTCCTTGATACAGTTTCGCATTCACTTATTACTGCCATTTCAAATACACAGCCTGGAAAGGACTGGTCAAAGAAGGCAAGTCATGAAATAGAAATCTGTCTGAGGAAGCTGGCGGCTGTACACCCAACCCTTTTAGTGAGGTAATGGACATTTTTTATGAGACATCATGTAACAAAATCACACCTGTCATGTTTTGTATTCATGCATTTTAATGACTCTATAGGCAATTACCATTGATGGGTACTCTCTTGGAAGGTCGTGTTCATCTGGAATTTTCAGCCTTTCATCAGCAAAATCATCATATACCGTTTGTTGTTTATCTTGGCCTGTTGGATTTGATGCAACCTCATGTTCTGAAGCATTTTCAGTTCCTTAAAGCACCATTTATCCTTTATTTTAAGCTTTTTCAGGTAAACAGCTTTCCGTAAAAGCTTTGTTATCGCCAAGTCCAACTTAGGAATTGTAATTTTTTTTATTGATTTTACAGAATTATGGCCACATGAAAGATTACAGCTCTAGTTTGAGTAGGTTTTCTGTTCTTCTCCATAATTTACTTTCTGCCAATCCAAAGGAAGTCAAAGAATATTTATCACCCTACTACAACACCCTTCGGTACAACAGGAATTTAAAAAAAAATATGATACTGTTAGTTAAATCGTAAAGCGCTCAAAATGACTGATTGGAACTTCTTTTTTGTGTACTAGTGAATTGTCCCTAGTAAAGTACTATATAGATGTGTATCCGCTACAAAATTTACTGGGTTTTCTCGTTCCACCAAGCATGGTATCTGATTTGTGTGCTGCAACGCCTGCTCAACTTAAAAACGTTGGAGTCGATACACAGACATCTGGGTTTGTGTCCGGTCTTGCAGACAGATTTCTTCAAGTCAGCAATCATGATGGTACGTTTAATTAACAAGATATGCTAAAATACATGGGATTAAATACAAACTAACTTGTTTTCTTGAAACCTTTCTTTTACAGAAATAATCCCAATTCTTCAAGACCTTGAAGTATTTTCTACTCGAAATCCCGCAGCTCTGTACCATTTCTCGGAACATTTAAGCCCACTTCTCAATTCTGAAAGTGATTGTTGCAGAAATCTCGCGTTTTCGTTAATCATTAAGCATGTAACTTATAATCCAGGTTTGTACTTCAAAGTTATGGATTTTTATGTTTACAACAGTTCTTAAATTTCTAACAAATGTTTGTAATGATTCCTTACATTCAGCCTCTGGTAGTTCATACCTTGAATCAGTGCTTCAAGCGTTACAGTCAAGAAATTCGCACGTTCGGGATACAGTGCTGGAAAGAATTCATGAGTTCGTAGTTCTGTGTCAAGGTAAGCAAATCAAACAACCTCTTAATAACTAATCTTCTAGGACAACTGATTCCTATCAATATAACATTTAATGTAAAATGTTGTGTATGATTGCAGAAAATGGAGAGGAAATTCTGTTGAAAATATTTGACCTGGGTGTAACAGCCAACATTAACGTCTTGGCTGCATTGAGGAAGTCTTTGAGTCTCTTAAGGAACTATAGTTGTGTTACTTAAGAGCGAATTTTAGTTACTGCCTCGCAATGAACCAAACCATGTTGAGAATGGTTTTAGAATTTTTGTACATAATTTTCTGCTTTAGAAGTTTGATGACTATTAATTTTAGCTAATTTTAATGTTTACGATTTAAATTTTTTTAAATGTTGCATTGGTCCTAAATTGGAATTCTGAAAATCATTTGTTAGTGACAGCAACTTTTTCTTTCAAGCCCGAGTTTATATTGCAAGTGTGATCAGCGTGGCAGCGATAATTGTAATCAATCATTGTTGATGAGTTTCCTATTAATATCACACTTTATATTACTTTATATATGATAATACATGTGTTAATAATATAATTTAGTGTTGTGTCAAGTAATAATAATATATTGGCGTAAACGCAGATAGCTTACACATTAAGTAGAAAACAACAAACAACAATTTTATTAATTCATAATATTCATATGTAAAGCTTGATGGAAATGACATGAACTTATGATTAGATCTCATCCATATATCGAATATCAAGTTGCTTTATATTTTAGTACCATGTTATGTTGTTTCATTGAACAACGCATCGTATGACACACTCAAACATGACTGAAATGAAAGCATCAATCAGAAGCATGAACCACGAAATATATAGTGAAAAGCATACACTTAGAATTAGAATTATATTCAGGCTTCACATATCTTGTCAGTACTATTTGTACTACTGCATTTACTCATTTAATCATCCGGCATCTTTTCCTTGGGTTTGGTTTAAGGTTCATTACATTTACATGGGTTGGAAATGGAATGTGTTTTTGAGCTGCAATATCTGGTCTGTATGAAAATAATGACGAAAACCGGTGATTTCGACAATACTTTGCATCAAATTACATAATAACCTTCGTCGTCCTGTCTTGTGAAGATTGAAGATTGAAAACTCACATGATCTTGTACGTAAACCAACAACCCGTGCTAAGGTTTTTATACATCTTCTGTCTTCACTTGTAAAGACAAGTAGGTTGGGCTCACGTACACACTGACACACTACTACTTGAAAACCTTCATCTTGATTCACTCCAACTACCATGTTAATGCACCATCCATATATCCATGAAAGAGTTCCTTTCCCTATGGAATCGGAACTCACATATTTCCTCATAAAATGCATATATGTGTAGTACGATTGGAGTTAGATATAAGAACTATCCACATTTTGATATGCAATAGCACTATCACGATAGTATAGTATATGTATAAGCGTAAATTGGCACAAGACCACTCGATATGATCTCCATGAGGTATACTGGATCAGTCGTCAAGAGCCTGCCTGCCGGAGAAGCTCGATACAAATAAAATTCCTAGCAAATCATTCATTTCTAAATTAATTTCACTTTCAATCAAAAGCCAAAAATGCATTCTCAAAAGCTTCCAACTGCTTTTACCATTTTGTGGAAAAATCATGGAGTTTCCACTGCTGCAAAATCCACAGCATCCATGCGTGCCAGGTACGGGTTTCCATAATTGCAAAATCTAAAACTTATCTGCATTCATTCATGAGACATCGGAAATCGGAGAAAGCGAAACAGTTTAGTTTTCACATTTTGCATAGTTTGCCTGTTTCATGTTTGCCTGTTTCATTGTAAAATCTGCAAAATCGGAAAAAAAAACCTTCCACTGTTGCTACTGCAGTAAAAACGAAACGAAAATTTATTAGATTTTGAGATGAGAAAAAAAGTAATTTTCTATGTAGGATTTGAATATGATTTATTTTTCTGCATGAAAATAAGCTTTCACCGACGCTCCTAGAAAAATTGGAAATTAAATATTAAAATTAAATTTGAAATGGCTGTTTCTATTGCTGTTAAACGTGTTCGTATTGTTGGCAATGCTGTTTCTAGCTCTTGGTGGTCTGGAGTGGAGATGGGTCCTCCAGATGCCATCCTTGGAGTGACCGAGGCATACAAGCGGGACTCCAATACAAATAAAATCAACTTGGGAGCTGGTGCTTATCGGGATGATCAAGGAAAACCTTACATTTTGCCAACAGTTAAATTGGTAGGTGTATTTGATGGAGAATGGTCGAATTTAATTACAATGCCATCGTAGTATGATGAACTGTTATGTTGTAATCAATCATTGTTTTTAGGCTGAAGAACGCATTTCGAAGAGAAACATGGACCACGAGTATGCTCCAATTTCTGGTGTTGGGGATTTCACAAAGGCATCCATTAACTTGGCTTTAGGCGACAACAATCAATTTTCTTCTAATGGCCTGGTACTTTTAAATTTGTGGATAAAAAAGTCGTAGTTTTCTCTGATTGTATGCTTAATGCGTGGTTCTATTATCAATTTAATCTTTTAGAACGCTACAGTTCAAGCCATTAGTGGAACCGGTTCCCTAAGAATTGGAGGTGCTTTCTTGCAAAAGTGGTTCCCTGGAAATAAGGATATTTATTTGCCAGTGCCCACTTGGGGTAATCACATCCCATTGTTCAAGCACTCTGGTCTGCAGGTGAAGACTTACCGGTACTATGAACCCAAAACCTGTGGATTTGACTTCAAGGGAGCGTTGGATGACATCAGCAAAATCCCAGAGCAGTCAATAATTCTGCTTCACGCTTGTGCTCATAACCCAACTGGAGTTGACCCTAGACCAGAACAATGGGCTGAACTTTCCAAACTCATCAAAGACAGGAAATTGTTCCCATTCTTCGATATGGCGTATCAAGGGTTCGCATCCGGTGACATTGATCGAGATGCCGCAGCAGTGCGTTTGTTCTTGAAGGATGGTCATCGAGTTGCTCTTGCACAGTCATATGCAAAGAATATGGGTCTTTATGGTAAGAAGAATTTTTAACTTCTTGCGGCGACATGTATTTTTTAAAGAATGCTATATTTTCAAAGACCTCAAATTTCCTAACACATATATATTTCACCCTTCTAGGTGAACGTTGTGGAGCATTCTCACTTATTTGCGATTCCAAAGAAGAAGCTGACCGAGTAATGTCTCAGCTTAAAATTTTAATTAGACCCATGTATTCTAATCCCCCTATTCATGGTGCCAGGATAGCTGCTGAGATTTTGACTGATGCTGGACTACGGGCTCAGTGGTAAGCAAGTGTTTAAAAAAGTGATGTTACAGTCCTAATTCTCATAATTTACATAAAATTTAATTATTAAATTGTTTCAGGTTGACCGAAGTAAAAGGCATGGCTGACAGAGTAATTAGTATGAGAACGCAGCTTCGAGACAATCTTAAAAAAGAAGGATCTACCAAGGATTGGTCTCATATCACTGATCAAATTGGCATGTTCTGCTTCACTGGTATGACTCCCGACCAAGTGGAAAAACTCACCAAGGAACACAGCGTATATCTTACAAAGGATGGAAGAATTGCTATTGTTGGAATCACATCGAAAAATGTTGGATATCTAGCACATGCCATGCATCAAGTAACGAAGTAATTCAATGAGTACCTTTCAATCAACGTTAGACAATATTTATTGAAGGTCCCAATGTGAACTAATTTGGAAATCAAAATAATGTCTTAGACTAATTAACATGTGATGATGCTAAAAAGCTTTAAATATTTAGAAGTTGGTTACCTTTTCATAGGTATTGTTAGTGTTATCCATTTAGGTGCATATTGAATTGATTGTTTAAAACAGATGAGTTCTAATTCGAAAGATATTTTTAGATTGAGTTTGAATGAGTCAATAAAAACCAAACTAACAAACAAAAAGTTTCAAACTTGTAACATACAAACTTGCGACACACAATAATTTAATTCATAGAAAGTACAAAGAAACAGACTTGAGACTAGTGTATAATAATAATATTCATTCTGATTCCTTAACCAATCGTCATGAAATTATCAACTATCTTGATCGTAAACAATTTAAATCATCGACTACAATACAATAATTTCATGTAAATAGAACACTTGTCAAAACTCTTGACTTAATGACTTAACGTTTTTCCTCGAAAACTATAGATGGTTCACCGAAATTAAACAAGTTTGGAACATAGTATTCTTCAGGGATGGTTTCTTCAGATTCCTCTGGATAATGGGTTGGAAAAGGAATCGTACTTTTGTCCATTCTTCAATAAATACAACAAACCATAATATAGCATTTAAATTACATTGAGCCTAAAGAACATGCGACATTTTTCTCCTTGCGTCAATTCGTTTCGTTACTTACGTTTCAACTGAAGACATAAAAGTATCACAAACGGTGACAAAACTTCCTACTTCTCCCATTACAGCGGGTCCACGGATGTAAAGCACATTGTACTTCGTATTGATTCTGACAATCTATATAAATAAAGAAAGCATTTTTACAATTTGCACTCGATCGAGTTCCTACTCAATGTATTTTGAATTGAGAAACTACAGGGAGCGATATAATTCATTCTTAAAAACGCACCTCTTGTCCTTTTAGCTTTCTCCACCGATTTCCCATATGTCCAGGAAGTTTTGTGCCTGGCCATATACGGGCTTTTTCACCACCACCTCCAGTATTCCCACCTCTACGATGAGACTTTGTTACACCATGAGACGCCGGCATTCCTTTAAATCCCCACCGTTTCATCACTCCTTGGAACCCGTGATCGATTCTATTAAAACATTTAGTAAGACAATCTCAAAATAGAGGCGAGAATTTACAGCTTCTACTAATCCAACCAAACCTTCACTAAATGAGTAGTAAGTACTAATGTTACTTACGTGTGACCAAATATTTCAACTAACTGTCCAACCTTAAAATGAGTTGCAAATAATGGAGTTCCAGGTTGCAATTTTGCATTTGGAGTGACCATAAATCTAGAAATCTTAGTTTTGGGAGGAAGGCCGGATTCTTCAAACAAGTTTAAATATTCCTTGGTAAATCTCTGAGGATCTGCGCTCTCAGCACCTACCAGCAACAGTCCAACATCCTGTCTCGTGAACCTTTTCCCATAATTCCTTTGAACTACTTCCGGTGGAATATACTTCAAGACATGATTATCTGTTACTTGAAGTAAGGTTGTAAGCATTCTCTTTCCCTCCTTATCCCACATTGGATGAATCCCTATTTTTCTAGCTATAACACCGGTCCTTATAGATCGTGGCTCCCATACTCCTCTCTCGTGAATAATTTGCTTCAAAGGGCTAACGAACGGCATGCCAGTATTTTCAGCTCTCCAGTCAAAGGTTGTTGGCCCATATGTATCATATATAATTTTCTTTAGGAACGACTGGTTATCATCTGTCAATTCTTGGTCATTTCTCTGTAATCATCATCCAAATTTCCTTCATAATATTACAAACCAGCTAAAATATAATTTTATTCCACCCTTTCTTATCAAACTCCTCACCTCTCTACGTTTCTTTGCCCAGATGTGTCGGGGATGAGTGTGTCGATGTTTCACCTTGGACATCTCCCTTGTCTGAATGAAGGTTACTGATCCCCTGTTACCGGAAGTCAAATGAATAATTATTATTATTCAAACATCAAAGTTGAGTTGGTCCGTTCGTACATACACCACCCAAAACAAATACAATTCCACAATGTATAATTCCATTCCATACCCGAACGCTGTATTACTTCCGTTTAGTAAAAACTGCAAATTTCCAAGTTTCCACAAAGGTCCGACAACACCTGCATTTTGCAACAATTGACCACGACCAGTTTGAAACGTACGACGCACGGAGGGGAGGAGAGTGGAAGTCATTTTGCTGATGATGACCAGTAACTTTTATTCAAGCAAGCAACTTCCTCAAATTAATCACAATTAATCTTTTCTTTCCAAAATCACCCAGATTTGGTAAAAGTGTTTTTGTCGTCGGCTCGCACGACGGCAGAAGAACCATTTCAGGAAGCAAATTCATTCTTAGGGAATGGGTCGAATGGGGCTCGTTGATACATTTACCAAGAGTGTATTCATTTGCTGCAATGTTTCGTCAGCTGTGCTTCCGTATTTTTGTGATGAATTGTTGTGTGTGATGCACGCTTAAGAGTCCAATGTTTACAAATGTTCCCCAGATAGTTTTACTTTTATAACGCAGCTCGGATGTGATGGATCAGTGATGACGACTCGTTCTCCCTTTCTGATTAATTTAATGGGATTTCAATACTGTTGACCACTAGTGATTGTGTCAACTTACATCAAACTGATAGCATTTCAAAAAGATCCGAGATGTCTGAAGACGTTGAAGAAGAGTACCTTGCTCGACATGAGGCTCAGCAAGTTATTGATGTTCGGGAGCAGAGATCTCAAATTGCGATTATTCAGATGGCTCCGCCTGGCCCAAACTCTTCAAAAAATGTTACCAACTCCTGCAACCCTCCAATCAATCCTGTGGAATATCCAGCTCCAGCAGAAAGTGTTCTCAAAGCGGGTGGCTCTGGAAGCGTTTTACGTTCGACAAAAGTGGCCAAAGGTACTGAGAGGATGCTAGATGCTTTCATTTGACATATTTTGGTTACTAGTAAAGAAACACTCTAATTTTTTAGGAACGGGAAAAGCAGAAAGTCAGCCCAAGAAAAGATATCAGTGTTCAGTCCAGGGGTGTACCTACAGCACTCCTCATACAAAGGATTTAGCTCGTCATATGAGAAAACATACAGGTAAACATTATCTCAGGGTTTGACTAGCACTAGAAGCTTTGATAATTTAGGATAATAATTAAATTTGGATTAGGTGAAAAACCTTTCACTTGCGACCGATGTACGAAGAGCTTCACCCGCTATGACAAACTGGTTATGCACATTCGAATCCACGAAGGTCACCGACCATTCACGTGTAATTACCAACAATGTAATTATGCAGCGATTGATCTGAGCAGCTTAAGGAAGCACTTCCGCACACACACTGATGACCGCCCGTATAAGTAAATTCATATGATTTTCACCATCAAATGATTTGTGAATGCACACATTTGTTTTCGTTTCGAAATTGGGTTTTAAATATCATAATCACTGCGACAATTTAGGTGCCAGTTATGCCCGTATTCATCCAAAGACTCGTCACAATTGGTTGTCCATTTGCGGCATCACACTGGAGACTCCCCGTATTCGTGTACTTTTAGTGGCTGTGATGCAGCTTTTAAGACTCCTTCAGATTTATCGAGACACACGAGACTTCACACTGGAGAGAAGCCCTATCAGTGCTTATATTGTGACTATAGAGCAGCAGTTAAATGCAATTTAAATGTTCATATGAGAAGACATACACATCCTCCTTCAAAAAAGACTAGTAAGAGTTCTGTTGCAAAAGTTTTGAATGAACAAGGTAAGCTAAACATAGCTAAGCTATGCAATGCATTTCATATACTTGTTTAAAGTAAAATTGAGTATGAGTTTGTATGGTTTCCTGTATTTCCTGCAGAATTTGCAACATCGGAACAATCCAATGAAATCGGGAACGATGCCAGTACATCTAAAAATGACCTGTTGCCGTTTCAATACGCATGCAAATTGTGTGATTATAAGGCTGATACAATCGGTAAATACAAATATTACCCAATTTTTTAAGAAAGAGTATTATGCCAACGCATTATTTAGTAAATACTAGTTTAAAACTTTGTACAAATGCAAGAATTTATTTTATTGCTTAGAATGGTTCAGTGTCCACATGAAGGATTTGCATCCAGATTCTAACCTAGTAGTTGTTCGGAGTTCAGCAGACCCAAATAAGACTAATTCAAGACGATTTAAAAAGAAAAGAAAAGACTACGACGATCAAAGAAATTTTCAATGTTCTACTTGTAATGCTTCCTTTGTATGTGAAGAATCTCTTCGCTGTCACATACGCCAACATGGTACTGTTCCAAACAAACCTGCAAATGTCAATCCTGAAGTGTACACTCCTCCTGCAAGTAGAATTCGAATAGTACGCGCAGTCGGAAATTACAGCCTCCCGGGTACAAATAATTATACACTTCACGAACAAGTCGGAAGAATGTCATCAGTTCAAAGTGTCATCACTGAAAACCCTGCCGTCATTACCAGCTTAAGTGCCTCTAATCAAAATGGATCTGAAAATTCTCAAATGCACCATGTTAATTTCAGTTCTCCTGTTATTCCGAACCAGCTTGTTCACGATAATGTGATGTATAGCCAATAAGCATTTATTTAAGCCAAGCAAAATATGTTGTTTGATACTGCAAACATTGTTGTTCAAGAATTTTTTTATTCCATCACAAAAAACTTACGCATTCTATTTGTATAACTAAATACTAAATTATTATTATTATTTAATTAGCAATAAAATGTTTTATACAGACAATATTAAAGTTAACTCTCATGTAAAATTGGTAAGCTACCTATTCTCGTGTATATCATAAGGGTAAAGATGCCGAAATAAACTAGTCTGACTTGACCGGCAAGAACCTTCCTACGATTGCATCTAATCCACTCAACAACCAAATTAATTCATGGTAATCTAACACTAAACATTAAGGTCGACCGACACAAAATTGTTACTGGTAAAAGTATACATGTATCAGATGCAAACTTACATACATACATATCGTCACTTTCATCAGTTAAAAAATTATCTCATCTTCATGATACAATAAAATATTTAAAACAATCGATTAAAATTCTAACATCATTTCTCTACGCTAACAACTCCAATACTAATTAGTACCACCAAACAAAGACATTTACACAAAAGGTGGAGTCTAAAATTAAAATCACTCGTTTCAAAATGACATGATCCTCACTTCGGTATCATTATTACTTACAACAATCAGTCAATTCAAAGTCGATTTAAAATCAGTTAACACCTTACTTCACCCACCAGTAAAAACTACACAATTTCTACTTCTGTCTACTAGCAAACAAAACATTCTTCTACAAACTATGCTGTTACAACTACAAACATTATAAGGACATTTTAGATAGATAGATTTAATCACGGACAATACAGTCAACATAAGGGTGGAAGGCGGACTTGATTATTCCCTTTCCAAATATTTCAGTTAAAATTGGCTAAAATTATGTTGACTTCCCATGGGCTGACCTTTACCTTGAGATCCTTGAACTTGAGATGCATTCATTTGTTGACAAAGCCCCATCAAAGCCATCTCCAACAATTTTATATTATGTATGAGCTTGCTGTCAGGATTTGTAGCAATGTATTTTGCTACCGAAGCTTGAAAAACAGGTAGTACTCGAGCTACACTTTGAAGCGTTTTTCGGTCTGTTGTATCTAAAGACCCTATTGCTGTATTTAAATACCTGCGAAAAAAGAATAAAAACCATTCGATAACTGACCAACACAAACCAAAAATAAATTCATGTCATGACAAACAATGTACGTATCATACGCGAGTTTTGTCTCCGTATCCTGTTGTATATCGGTTGCCATCTGCTGAAGAATTGACACGTGAGTTTGGTGAGGTAATTTGGACTCGAAAACCTTGGAAGGATTCATGTTCTTGCACAGATACATAAGGACTTGCAGGTCACCGTAATTACAAGCCTAAACATGATCAATATGTTAATTATAATCATTCATTATAGATTCAAGAAAACATTATAGATTATATCTGTAAAATAAAGAGTTTGTTATAATACCTGAACAAAAGCGGCTACAACTTCCCCATTTTTGGCCGTTGAAAGTAAATGCCGTTGCATTTGAACTGGGTCATTAAAATTAGGAGTTGCTGGATGGTGATCTGTCATTGAAACTGCGGGTGTTACAGTTCTTGGGAGAACGGACAGTTCAAAGTATTTTTTCTGCTCTTGGAATGAATGTGCTAGCTCTCGTGAAAGCGATTCTTCAATCTGCCTTACTACAGTTCCTTGTAGTCTAAAAGTAAACAGCAGCATAATGTAGATTAATACCATTTAAGCGTCATTATATTAGGTATATTAAGAAAATCAGCTTGTACATACCCGCTGATAACTCGTAACATTTGAGCTTCAACCTCCACCTGCAAAGCACTGCTGAGGGCATCTTGCATGCTATATATGTGCGACTGTATTGTCTCTTTTACATTATCCTTTTTACGTTCTTTCTCCAGTGCATTTTCTAATTGAGTCAAGTCTGCACAAAAAAACATGTCTTTGTTAAAACACAGCGAACAAATAATTGGCGAAAAATCGTCACTTGAACATAAAATCGTCTTACATTCGTTAGTTCCTTTACTAAATGTTTCATTCACTTGACTAAGCATATCACTTGCAGCATTCTGGCATCGAGGAAACATGGTATTGGTGAACAACTCATCAAATGTTTGTTCAAAAATTGTTTTGGCAGTCGCTTTGAAGTTGTTTGTAACTGATTCCCAAATTTTCTGCAAATAAATAAAATGTGAAGGTAATTCAACTCTTGTATTGTTATTTATAATAGTTTCGACTTCGATTTAAAAATAATTATTACTTACTTCACGCTGAAAAATGACTGCAATGTTTTGAGTCATTTTTGTTTCCATTACACTGGACAATTTGTCAATCTGCGCGTGAACATTCATACGACTTGGTTCGAATAGACGTTCCAAAGCTACAATTTAATGAAATACAAAAATTGAGCTCCAACTGCATAAGCACGGGATTATTATTGAAAAAACTCTAGTTTTAAACTTACTTGAAGGTACGACCCCATCAATCTCTTTTTTAACAACATTTCCTATGCTCACAGCCAGTAACTCAGCTAGATTTGAAGGTATTGGGTTACTAGTCTGGTTTACCTTTGATCGATCCTATAACAAGATAAGTTTATGCTTCAGTGTTCAGAATTCAAGAGTCTAGGTTTGATTAACTTTCCACCAGGCACATTTTAAATTTTTATTTACCTGTGTTTCCACCTTTTTTATTGTTTCCTCCAATCGATTCATACGAACTTGGTTGTCTTTGAAATAAGCCTCCACTAATTTATGCAGTGAACGAACGTCTTCACTTTGCTTAAGTGCTACATTGAGTCTACCTACTTCTCGTTTGAGATCCTATAATCAAATTTGGTAATTAGACGCCTTGACTTTTGAGTATTGTCCTTTTGTCCCATTGTCAGTGAAGTCAATAATATACGTACCTGCATTTCCGCTGCTTGCAAATTCATCATATCAACCATGCTTGTAACTTGTTCAGCAACACGGCATGATAATACATCGTCGTTTGGGAGATTCTGCTTCTGCTTTAAAACAGGCTTTGGGAAGTGGTTTTCTTGATTTGCAGAAATAAGTTGAGGTAAATTGCCATTTTCCAACGACTCCTTACTTACGTTGGGCTTCATCGACAATATACCTTCCATTGTGGCCTCGCTTCGATGAGTTACTGCAAACGAATCACAATAGTTTGAATAATTAAATTATACCCTTCAATTAACAGTCTACATGGAATAATAGCATTGCCTAAACGCATACTTATTTCGTTGATTTTTGGGCTAAGTATTTCCTCGACTTCTCTACTGGGGCTGGAACTAGAAGAAGCCTTACTAATATTGCCATTTGCTCCAGGATTGATTTCTCTAGGTATCATAAAATCGTCTATTCCAGTCCTACTCAGTCGAGCTGGAGCAGGGCTTGTACTCTTTGCACGAGCACTAGTACTACCATGTCCAGAGGACGGTGGCCTAACTGCTGGTTGTGATATTCCAATCAAACTACTTAGCTGCTCACTCATTTGTGCTACCGACGGTGTAACCTGTGGCACTGCATTGTCATTTACAGGAGACATTGACGTCTTTTTTCTTACTCCACTTAAGTTTGAGTGGGAAAGGACAGGGACAGATTGCATTTCATCCGTATCGTCTATGCCCAACAGAGGTGATATTTTTGTTGCACTTTTGTTTGAAGCTAAACTGGGAGGTGCCAGAGTCTCGTCCTCATCCTCTTCATCATCTGCGAGAACAGGCTCATCTACCTCAACGTCTTTGCTTACTTCTTGGTATTGTACATGAGGTTGAAATGAAATTCGATGGCCATTAGGTCGGCTGTATTCACGTGGTGGGTCTATTACTAATACTCCTTGCTGTAACGATTTTGGGTTCACCATGTTTGATTCGAGATAAACTATTTCAGCGTCTGATTGGTAATCTTCAGGATCTCCAGTCACTGCAACACGAAATAATTCTGATAAATCACCATTGTCTGTATTTGAATCATTTTAAAAGTGGTTCAGAAAATTATAGCTCACCATATTCGGATAAGCCACGTGCCCTGATATCTTTCATTCGTAAACGCGTTGCATGTGCGAGATTGAAGCTCAGTACATTAAATGGTAATGAAAATTCTCGGATCCAATCCACTCTAGCTGTTTCGTCATCGTGTTCAAAATGAAGAAGATACATTGCCTGTGAATTTAATACGAACAGCAAACAATGAAAGTTGGATACAACATGGATGATACATATTTACGTGGAAAATGTTGGGGAAACGCACCTTTCGAGCAATATCGGTTGCTAATAAGTAATGAGCAGTAATGTCAATTTCCATTTTCCATTGACCAGATTCAGAAAAATGAATAGTCTGAAGGCAAGTCCACGTTTTACAAGTAAACAGTTTCATTTCTGTCATATTCTCCGTACAAGTAATCATGAACTTCCAATATTGTGACCTACATATTTCAAAATAAAACATTAGTTTTTGATCAAACCAGGTACTAGGAACCTTCAGTTATCTATACAAAAGATATATATGTATAAATGATCTGCCATAATATTATGCTTACTCTGCAGAAGGTCTAATACTATGATTATCTAGAAACATCATCCTGTCAATAGGACGTCCTCCGTGAGGCTCCCATGAGTATAAACATCGGGGTGGATTTCCATCCTTATCTTGGAAATAAATCTGTGAGAAAAATCCAACATTTTTTTTCAAAAACAGGTTCAACAACATAGATTATCAAAAGTTTAGTTATTAAAGCAGTAGAACTAACTTGGAAAAATTTAACTGTCCCATCCTTGCTAGCTGTAGCCAACGCCGTACCATCTGGGGCAAAAGAAGCGTCTGTAACTGGACCTGAATGAGTATCGATGATAATTAAATCATCCCTTAGCTCATTCACTGTGTAACAACCCTCATCGTGACTGTTCGCCATTTGCACTAAATTCCCGGCATATATCTACAGTTATATAAACACTAAATATGAAACTATCCTTCTCGTTAAGTTAACTTTCGAGTTTCTACAAAATATTTACCATATCATCAAGCAACACTGCAAATTGGTAGGCACAGTCCTTGATACTAGTTATTTCACTTAATTCATCGGGCACAAATTTGCACCAAATGAATCTTCTAAAATCCGATTTTTTGGGAGCTCCGTCTAACGATACTTTGAATACAAGGTGACTCCTATCATTTCATAGCACAAAAATTCAACATCAAATTTAACAGTGAACGGCAAATTACATCATTAAGGAACAATAACGGGATTTTGAGCATTACGTTAATTTTCCAGTTGAAGTTTCTTTGTGGATCCTATTTATATAAAACGTCCCATATTCGTCAACATATCCTATATACAAATCATCAGCTTTATGCATGAACTCCACGTCTTTTACAAGTCCACTGTCGACTTTCATCAAGCATCGCTCTTTAGTGTCCAGGTCAATTATCCGAACAGCACCTGCATTGTTGACTTTGAAAGAAAAAAAATGGTTAGATTATATCTTGCAGCAAATTTCTTCTATACACACTACTATATTCTCTGAAGACATGCAGAATACCTTTCAGAATGTAGGCAACAAATTTATTCCCAATGTGTGTCGCCAATAATCTTCCGGGTATATACTGTGATTCCCATCCATAATCAACTACAACTTTGAAGCGGAATCTGGACTGTTCTGAGAGCTGATGATCATTACTGGGATGAACACGAACAACTGTACCAGCTTCCCTAAGTAAAAATCCATCATGTCCATTAGCTTCGTTGAAATGGACAGGTTCGTCAGGGCTGTTTGCTTGCTCTTGATCATCTGCAGAATCTTCGTCCTGGCTCAAGGGTGGACTTCTGCTACCAAGAGATCGTCTAGTTGCGTATGCCATGTTCTCCACTCTGTTTCCCAAAACGGTACACCCCTTGAACAGCAAAAGGCTGATTGAAATTGCCAGGCTTTAGTGAATTCTGTAAGAAATCTAATAATAATACAAAACCAAATTTAGTTAGTCTACATCCCATTTCATATTACATAACGATTTTTAATCTATTTAAAAATTTAACTACTAATTTAACGATTTATTAGCTGTGGGTTGAGGCTGATCGATAGATGGACAACTACCAACCCAGATAGATATCATGGAAGATGATCTATCAAACCACAAATTGAACGCATAAGTACTACTAAAGTACCCACGGAAACTTTATAGGCCCATATTTCTCTTCAAACTTTACAATTTACAACCCTCCCAGGTGGTACCTCAATAGTCCTACCTGCTGCCTCAAGCTCTGAACACCAAAATAATTGCTTTCCATCGCTTGCTTAAGCCGGTTGCATTCAATATCAAGTAACATTAATCCACACTTGTAATT
Source organism: Orchesella cincta (assembly GCA_001718145.1). Lineage (NCBI taxonomy): Eukaryota > Metazoa > Arthropoda > Collembola > Entomobryomorpha > Orchesellidae > Orchesella > Orchesella cincta. The sequence continues at coordinate 9,312 of LJIJ01000677.1, read as the reverse complement.
CTTACCCGTTCTCTTTGATACACGCCTTGTTATGATAATCAGCGTCAATTATCAGTTTTCACAAACTGTCTTCTCCTCCTGAACTTTGCTCCCAATTGTATCGGTTCAACTTTTTTTTAAACCACTTTTTAATTTCCGTTCTGAACTCAACTGTTGAATCCTATAACTCTACTACTTTGTCTTCGTGTCGTCACAAAATGTGTACCGTCACCAACCGGCGAATCTTAAATTAATACACGGTGACAGTCACCACAATCAAGATTACAAACACTGAACACTTAACCATCGACTTAACAATCAAACTTTTATCTGCCTGATTTTCACAAGAAATGATTTTTTTTCTTAATACGCCCAACACCAAAACTAAGCTGTAATTTGATAATTCAAAAAATATTTATCCTAAAGGTGCTTATTGACATGTTCCTATAAAAATCTCTTTGGAACTTTCCTCGATACGAAAGCACAACAATGCTACGTGCACCAGAAATCTCAACAAGAAATTTTTCGGGCTCCTATAAGCAGCTATGCCAAACAAATTTCGTTTCGTAAAAGGAAGAGAATACAGCACAACGTTATGGACTCAATCAAACATCCACCACTATATGCATAATGCTCTCTTTTTAGGTTAGGTACATTATATACATTGTCCAAAGTGATTTTATGCATAGGACATAATAATATCGGATCGGTCGTAGTTTTTTAGGTACATTTTTATCAACAAAATGCACAATTCCCTTTTCTGCTTCTTTTTTATCGTTTTCTAAATTGACAGATCATTCTCAGAGTTGACTCATTGAGTGAATGTTTGGAGCCAAAATACAAATCTCTTGGATTTGCTGACCCATCGGCATCAGTCAAGTCAAGTCATTCTTTTCAGCAAACAAATCTGCATAAACGAGTCATTAATTTTTCCTTTTTGACATCATCATCAGTTGTTGTTGTTATCGTTCGTTGATAAAGTGAATTTTCAGTTTAAAAAAATCTCATTCATCATTTAACAGTTTATTTTCTAGCAGGTAAACAGAAGAATCAAGTGTTTTTAAAACTTATCTGAAGGTTTGGTAAAACAATTTTGTGTATAATGCGTACTAATTTTGTTTATACGCATAAAATACTTTACTGGTATTTTTTCTGATCCTGAACCGTTTTGTCCTTACTGCAGATTATACAGGAAGCTCTGAAAATGACGGGTCACGTAGAGCCAGCGATTGTAGAAAAGGTTGTAATCCATCCATTGGTCTTACTCAGTGTTGTTGACCACTTCAATCGAATGGGTAAAATCGGAAGTCACAAGCGAGTTGTTGGAGTACTTCTTGGATCGTGGAGTAGCAAAGGTGTACTGGATGTTTCTAACAGTTTTGCAGGTCCGTATTTTTACTTTATTGTGAGTTCTATATTATTTCTGTTATCTGTTGACGTCTGTTTAACCCATTTCATTTCTCATTTCCAGTCCCATTTGACGAAGATGATAGAGACAAAACAGTTTGGTTTTTGGATCACGACTATCTAGAACAAATGTCTTCAATGTTCAAGAAGGTCAATGGTACGTTTGCTACAACATTAGTGAATACGCTGTTACAGCCTTGTCATATTAATAATGTCAACTAATTATGTCAATTTTAGCTCGAGAAAAAATTGTTGGATGGTATCACACAGGCCCGAAACTTCATCAGAATGACGTGAAAATTAATGAGCTTATCCGTCGTTACTGCTCATCGTCAGTGCTTGTGATTATTGATGCTAAGCCTAGGGATCTAGGACTTCCTACAGAAGCTTACAGAGCTGTAGAGGAAGTTCATGAGGTACGCTAACGTTACGTTCTATTAACTTGTCGTACCTTTGTAGGTTACAACACAGGCTTGAAGTTAAATTTTCTTTGTGAAACAGGACGGAACCCCAACAACTAAAAGCTTTGAACATGTTCCAAGCGAGATCGGGGCTGAGGAAGCTGAAGAAGTCGGCGTTGAACATCTTTTGCGAGATATTAAGGATACAACTATTGGAACTCTCTCTCAGCGTGTAACGAATCAGCTCCAGGGTCTCAAAGGTCTCTCATCTCAGTTGACAGACATTCGTAATTATCTCGATCAGGTAATTTATTTTCAGTCAGACTTCATTCACCCTTTCGTCTCGCTTATTGTGTATCAATATTTTAATCGTGTTTTTTATCATTATATTACTACAGGTGGTTAATGGGCAACTTCCGGTGAATCATCAGATCGTATATCAGCTACAAGACATATTTAATTTACTACCAGACGTCACCAACCCTGATTTTGTGAAGGCGATGTATGTAAAAACGAATGATCAAATGCTAGTGGTGTATGCTACAGCTTTAACGAGGTCCATTATAGCCCTTAATAACCTCATCAATAACAAGCTGGCAAATCGAGATGCTGAGAAGAAGGAATTGGCCAAGAAAGATGAAAAGTCAGATGCTAAGAAGGACACTGCAACCAAGGATGAGAAGGAGTCAAAAACTGAAGAGAAGGCTGCTTCAAAGTAAAATCTGATGTATGAATGAATGTTACATTAATATAGTATGTAAAATAAGCAATTTATTAATCGAATTTTTTTTTTATAAAGTTCGAATGCTTCGAATAAATGTAATTACTCATTGTGAAATAGTACTTGCTTTGGTGGAGGTTTCTTTTGTAATAAATTATTATTGATTCGTCCATACACGTAATTTTCATATAGAAAAAATCAATCTTTTAATCTATTTCATTTGTCCGACGATTGTGTTGCGAAATATTACAGATTATTTAACATATTATGTACAATTGTACACTATTACACACATATCTTCATATTTTAACTTGCTCAATGCCGTTTAAGTGAAAATTCCATTCCTAACATCTAGTGGTGACTATAACCGTATAAATAACTCATTAAATTCAATGATCGATAATAAAAATCTAAGATTTGCTTCCATTTATAATAATTTGTCAGGTTAGGTAACCGATCATATCGGTCAAATCCGATAGAAACGTAGACTGTTGCAAAAAAAAGAAAGAAGCTTTTACTAGTTATGAAAATATCTGCACTTTTATAATGTATTACCAACGGCTTATTAAGAAACAACAAAATGAAAGACGAAATCTCTTTAAGTAGCAACTCGTTTGTCATCATACAAATATTTTATCTTCAAACAATCAACTCGTGAAGCCTTCTAATTTGAACATGACCGGAAACTGGAATCACTTTTGATAAAATTAAATCCTGTGGTGTACATAATCATGCAAAAAGAACCAGTCAGTATTGTGTTCATTAGCCTAGGCAATCCCTATACTATACTAACAAGAAATGTAAGTACTAACCATAGATATGCTTTCCGACGTAAATAATTTCTGGATTCTGGAAAAAATTTTCAAAGCTTACTGAAGCAATAAATCTAGATATTTTAAAAAATGTCAGTCATTCAAACGAATCAAGTACCAATAATATCTTGCAAAATAACACGAGTAAGTAAGTATATTCATATAATAAATAAACCAAAAAATCTATCTTACATTCTTACATCAAATTCACTTTTTGGTATAATAATAATAATAATAAAAGCTTATTCTAATAATCGGTTACATTTGCATGTTCAATTTCATTAATATAAACCATAAAGTAATGAGTTCCTAACTGAATAATTTTCGTTTCTGGTTCACTTGATTGTTTTCTATAACATACCAGCATGGATTCAAAAATCACCATCCACTACTATGTTTACTGTAGACATACGACAGACTAGTCTTTGCAATTTCATGATTAAGGTAAATTGCAATATTATGTATGTGCAGCGAATGTAGGTGCATTCTTTGAGTACCGCGTGAAATTGGCGAAATTGCACATTCTTTCTTCTGAACCTTAGTTTTAACGCACCGTTTCGAATTTTCGAGTTTTCCAAATTAATCATACAATACCTTTATACAATTACTTGTTAGATTCGTGGACTACAATAAAAGGAGTATAGAACAGTGATAATAGGAGACGAGAGATTTTAAAAGTATACAAGCGGAGTGTCCTTCTGAGGTGAAGTAACGCCATTGCGGTCACCGCTTCCGTTCCCATTATTAAGATTGTGCTGCAAAGCGCTACTATCTGGCTCTGTCCGAGCCTCCACCTTTACTTCAACACAATGATCGGGCGATCTTCTGCAATGAAAACAATATATTTTTAAGAACACGCCATTGAATTAATGAAACTGCGATGCCACGATAATTAAAAATCTTACCCAGAAACCGGCGTGGAATCTGCAGTGTCCAACGAATTATAGTTTCCATTCAATGTTCCCCAGTTGTGCCTAGTAGGGAAGGAAATACCATCGCCTAAGCTAGTGAATAGCGGTAGAAACCATTTGGTTTTGTCTTCACCAAAAACTTCACTGAAGTTGTTAAAAGTTCCAAGATTGAATCCTTTCTTGTCTGGTCCGTTTCGGAATATGGGAGAGCGGAATGACTCAAGCGTGGACCGATTTCTAGTCACTAGATAGCAGTGATAGCCCAATAAGGAACATAAGCTTATCGCAAACATGGCAGCGACAAAGAAAACAAAGAGTATGTGGAATCGTCCTTGCATTGGTGCATCCCAACCGCCTCTCCAGAAGTCGATAAAGTATGGAAATGAAATTACAAAGATCACGACGCAGTACAGGAAAGCGTATGCCAAAAATAAGATAAAGAACTTGTAGTTGTCGAAGCAGACACAATTGTTCACCCATGGGCAATGATGGTCCATCTAAAATAGGTCAAAACAGAACAATTATTATTCAATTTACCGTTGAAATTTGTAAAAAAACAGTAACATTCATACTTTCAGCACGCAGTAGCCGCATACACTACAATGATGGGCTCTGTCAGGTTTGATAATGTGACATTTTTCACAATATCGGATTTGACTAATATGTGCTCTCGTCTGCACTGGCAATTGTTGAGTTCTTACAAACTCTTCCAAGATCTCTGTCAGCTCTGTTTCACTGCGTGCGTTTTCTAAACGCTCCATTACGTCTAAAAGACAAAGGTGAATTATTTTCATTATTAGCTTTAGCTCCAAGTCTACACGTGAAGCAATACCAAAATAAGTACAGTTTTAAAACCCGATTGACTAAGAACTTACTTGGAGGTATTCTAAATTTTCTAGGTACACGGCTTGACTTGGTAAATATTGTTTGCCAGTACGACCACAGAAAAAGTACCAATGCTACGTGATAAATTGCCATTGATAAGATCTGCGCCCATAACTGCCGCATTGCAAGAATGCAGAGTTGATAAACGAATGCGTAGTATGACCAGGAAATCACAGCGCTTATAAACAAGACGGGCATCCATTTTGTAATGTTGATACATGTTCTGCAGGCCCCTGCTGGCCCTTCTCTCTCGATCATCCCCGTAGGGAGGTGTCATCCTTACCCTTAAATATAAACAATCGAAATTACACGTGAGTATACATAACAAAATTTTCCTATTACTTTGAATTTTTTTTGAATGAATTTGTATTTTTACCGATGATAACTCCAAGTACGTCGCCCAGCGCCTCGAAAACAACTGCTCAAACTCCAACTCGAACCCGACCTTGTCCCGTCTTGATAGTCTTCCTGGTATTCCGTAAAATTATTCATAAATTTTGGTGGACCACAGCCAAACAATGGACTTTTCACTTTTCATTGAAATTAGGTAACATATTATTTTAAGTTATAGCTCTCACTTTATACCATTAGCTAACAAACATTTGTTTGCTATTGGTTTCAAAACAGTTTTTAAAACGTTTGTATAATAGGCCACACCTTTGAGAGTCCACACTCACACCAAACAGTTTCTTATCTAACGAGTCAGTCACACATAAACTAAAATTTTATAGCCCCATTATATTACAAATATTGCACAGGTGTATCAAAGGTGCTTCTGAACCCTGGACACAGTTAAATTAAATTTTGTACTTTTTGTCTAAAAACGACTAGCACAACAACATAAGTACTGAACTTACAGCTTAAGTTATAATAAATATGTACATAAAGTTGTCAGTAATTATCAAACATTAGAAGAATCTCAGAAACACGCCTCAACAAAGTTATATGATCTCGGCAGTTATTTTTAGTTACAAAAGTAGGAATGTCTTGATTGCAGATAAGGTTGCGTTTCATTAAGTCATGGTCTCGCTCAGCTACTTACTTTTGGAATGTGGACCACACAGCGTAATCCAACTAATCCAGTTTCAAATGAGTACTGTTTTCAGCTCGAGTTGTTCTTCATCATCCAATACATACATAGATCCATCGTTTGAATCCACTCCATCCAACCCAAACACAATGGGCGTTTAAGAACACTTCCAACTTTGCAAATTAGAAGCCACAACGTATCAGATTCAGGTAATAAGCAGACAACAGTGCTCAGTTAGCAGTTAATCACTGCTCCAAATAAGAATCTTCCCGTCTATCGATTGGTTCGCAAAGGATGAATGACTAATGAGTAATAATAGAGCACTGGAGATTTAGTCATAAATTAACTGCATCATGCATCCTGCTGATAGTGTAATGTGACGCGATATGAAAACTCGACAAATTTGCTCCTTTCTTCCAGCATTTGGTCACAAATTTATATATTG
>LJIJ01000676.1:0-84654 GCA_001718145.1 Orchesella cincta | reverse complement strand
TCGCGAACGTAATGTAGATTTTTAAGCTTCTTGGTCGTGGAGAGTGTGTGTATGTTTTTCTTTCAAGACATTTTTGTCAACTTGTTTTTACTTAATATGATGATTTTTATGTACCTTTGCCTAAATCATTTCATGTACAAAATTCTAATGTTCAAATCCAATCCACATTTTAATGACATGCAGATACACAGCAACTATTCTAATCTTAATGTAAATGTCCTTATTCTCGATGTTTGAACTCTTGTGAACCATTCCACTCATTGTCTAAAATTACTTACTTCTAATCCCAATGTCACAATTTTCCCTGTCTCAATTCTCATTGTATGAATACGTTTTCCAGCCTATAAAAGGCGTCTCGAACCTCACAACTTCAGCTCACTTTTTCTTTTACGTGCTGCCATGCACTATGTCTGACTGACTATAGATTCTTCTTTTCCCCCAGTTCTTATTTTGACGAGTAAAGATTTCCGTTTCTTATTTCAAGTACATACCTCGCCTGTAGCTATTATTCACTTGATTGAGTAGACTCAGCATCATTTTTTACCTGTAACCATCCTAATCATCTTCATTTTATGCAACCAACATCCATTGCATTTATTTTCATGCGAACAACTAAACGAGCGTAAACATGGTCCTTCGAACGGATTTTTTAGTTGTGTAGTTTAATTTTAATTCAAGATTTGACGGTTAAAAACCAAATCTTCACGACTGATCCTTTCTGTGCAAGTTTGTTGTTCTCTCAGTTTTCTCACAAGTGATAATGGCTGGTGAAATTGTGCAGCGTTATTCCTTCTTCAAAAAGTTGAAGAAGCTTTTGACTGATGTTGAGAATCACCCAACACCATTAACTTTAACAGAAGTTGAGTGTTTCCTTGACACTGGGTCCAAAACAATGGAAAAACTAGACCTTTGTCACGAAAAAATCATTCTAGTTTGTACATCGGAAACCGACGTTGATACGCAAGAAGCTGTTTACTCGCCAATGATGGACGTATACCAACAAATCAGAGTCAAGTTGTTGGATATCAAACAAAACATTTTAGGAAATACTCCAGCACCAACTAGTAACAGCTCTCGTGCCGACGTCAAGCTACCAAGGCTAGAACTTCCCATTTTCAATGGATCATTTGACACATGGACATCATTCAAAGACTTATTTGCTGCCACCATTGACGCCAACAGCAGTCTCACCGACGCCCAGAAGTTGCAGTACCTGAAGTCAGCGGTGAAGGACGAACCTGAATCCCTCATCCGATCGCTTCAAGTACAGACGCCAACTATAAGGACGCGTGGGACCTCCTAAATTCCAGATACAACAACGAACGTGAAATTATCACATCGCTACTCAAGAGGTTATTTGAGCCAAAACCTCTCATAAATGAATCAGCAGTCGACCTACAGAAACTTTTAGATAATACAATGGAGTGTGTTCGAGCGCTAAGAGTTATAAAGGTTCCAGTTCAACATTGGGATCACATTTTAGTGTTTTTTACAGTGAAGAAGCTTGATAGTAATACGCGTCGCGAGTGGGCAGTGAAGCTCACCGGGACCAACTCACCTACTTTCAAGGAGCTAACAGAGTTCCTGGAAAATCACATCCGTGGTTTGTTAGCTAGTGGAGCAAGCAACCACAAACAATCAACCGCAAAGATACGCAGTCATGTTGCATCTCATCACGCTTCAACCGAAAAGTGTCCAGTTTGTAATGCAGATCATTTTCTCTTCAAATGTGATACCTTCTTGTCCAAGTCTCCAGCCGAACGGAGTACTTTGGTCAAACAGAGTCACAGATGTTTTAATTGTTTGCGAAAGGATCATCGCATCAACAATTGCCAATCAAAGTCAAAGTGTAGAAAGTGTGGCCAAACACATACTTTACTTCATGTTGATAGAGCCGTGGAGGTCAACCAGAGCACCACCACCTCAACCCATAGCAGCAGCTGAGACAAGACCAGGAGTCAATTCTCATCATGCTCATTCAACTCAACATGATACTCAAGTTTTATTGTCAACAGCAGTTGTGAAGGTCAAGTCCAGAAGCCACGGCGATCAATACGTGCGAGTACTATTTGATTCCGGTTCTGAGGTCACCTTCATCACAGAGGAATGTGTTCGTTTGCTTGGTCTCAAGCGCCAAGCTAGCAGCATTCAGGTCAAGGGAGTTTCATCAACCACAATTGGAACTACCCGTGGGTTGGTTAATTGCACATTATTTTCACGAATAACCAATGATTCGTATGATATTGCAGCCCACATCTTACCAAAAGTCACAGGGTACCTACCAAGATACTCTTGTTCCCCAGTTTGGAATCATTTGCAAGGATTGGAGTTAGCTGATCCACAGTTCCATGAGCCGGGACCAGTAGACATTCTGCTTGGAGCAGACTACTCAGCAGCAATCTTGAAGGAAGCCAAAGTCGTTGGGTCACTCAATGCACCCATCGCACAGGACAGCATGTTTGGTTGGGTTTGACAGGAAGAGTACCAATCGCTCATCCGTCATCCAATCACATCACACAGAAGTTGAGGTGGATACCATTCTCGAGCGGTTCTGGACTGTTGAGGAACCACCCCACACTAAGCACCTCACCAAGGAGGAAAAGCAATTTGAAGCAATCTATGTGGAACATGTTTCTCGCGACAAGGAAGGAAGATACATAGTTCCAACTCCATTCAACGGGAAACAAACTCAGCTTGGGTCATCCAGATCTACAGCAATTCGTCGTTTCCAGCAAGTTGAGCGAAGATTAATGCGAAGTGAAGATTACCATAAACAATACAAACATTTTATGGACGAGTACCTCCAACTGGGACATATGGAAAAGATTCCAGCTGACGAGGCGAAGGAAGATGTTGGATCTACATATTATCTTCCCCACCACTTCGTTTTAAATACAAGCAGCAGTACTACAAAATTCAGGGTAGTATTTGATGGTTCAGCAGCAACCACCTCAGGTTTATCACTCAACGATACCGTGATTGTTGGAGCAACAGTGCAGGATGACCTCTACTCCATTATTACGGTTCCGAGTTCACATCATCGTCATGAAGGCCGACATCAAAATGTACCGGCAGTTCAGACTACGGAAGGAGGACGCTGACTATCACAGAATAGTTTGGAGAGACTCCCCCACTCAACCCATTTCAGATTACAGATTGTTGACAGTGACGTACGGCACAGCAGATGCACCAGCTTTAGCAACCCGCAGCATACAGGAGTTGGGAAAAGATTGCAAAACAACACATCCCACTGCATCACAAGTAATCACAGATGACCTTTACGTGGACGACGTAATGACTGGCACTTCTACAGCAGAAAAAGGTATGAGTTATACAATGAACTCACTGATGCCATGTCCAGCGCAAAGCTCGAGTTACGCAAATGGGCGTCAAATAACACAACCGTGTTACAGCAATTCCCGAGGACCTCAGAGAAACCGACCCGCTCACCTTTGACAAGCAAGACGCTATCAAGGCTCTTGGTGTGCAGTGGAACCCAGCTCAAGATACATTTACTTTCAATAAATTTGAAATGAAGCATTGTGAAATACTAACCAAACGTATTTTACTTTCTGATCTAGCACGAGTTTTCGACCCACTAGGTTTCCTTTCAGCAGTAACAATTCGGGCTAAATTAATCATGCAGGAGCTGTGGAAGTTATCAATTGGCTGGGACGATGCAGTACCTCCAGAATTCCAGCAGCAGTGGAACGAGTATTGCAGCGAACTTGAAGACATCCCACTCATTATCATCCCTCGGTGTATCACAACTCCAACAGCAACACGCTATGAGCTCCACGGATTTTGCGACGCCTCCGAGAAGGCGTATGGTGGCATTGTTTACATTCGAACTCATAAATGAGGAGGATCTGCTTCGTGTAATTCGTAACTAGTAAAGCACCATACGCCTTCTCGAGGCGTCGCAAAATCCGTGGAGCTCATAGCGTGTTGCTGTTGGAGTTGTGATACACCGAGGGATGATAATGAGTGGGATGTCTTCAAGTTCGCTGCAATACTCGTTCCACTGCTGCTGCTGAATTCTGGAGGTACTGCATCGTCCCAGCCAATTGATAACTTCCACAGCTCCTGCATGATTAATTTAGCCCGAATTGTTACTGCTGATAGGAAACCTAGGGGTCGAAACTCGTGCTAAATCAGAAAGTAAAATACGTTTGGTTAGTATTTCACAATGCTTCATTTCAAATTTATTGAAAGTAAATGTATCTTGAGCTGGGTTCCACTGCACTCCAAGTGCCTTGATGCGTCTTGTTGTCAAAGGTGAGTGGGTCGGTTTCTCTGAGGTCCTTCCGGATTGCTTCTAACACGGTTGTGTTATTTGACGCCCATTTGCGTAACTCAAGTTTTGCGCTGGACATGCATCAGTGAGTTCATTGTATAACTCAACCCTTTTTCTGCTGTAGAAGTGCGGTCATTACGTCGTCCACGTAAAGGTCATCTGTGATTACTTGTGAGGCTGTGGGATGTGTTAATTTGCAATCTTTTCCCAACTCCTGTATGCTGCGGTTGCTAAAGCTGGTGCATCTGCTGTGCCATAGGTCACCGTCAACAATCTGTAGTCTGAAATGGGTTGAGTGGGGGAGTCTCTCCAAACTATTCTGTGATAGTCAGCCTCCTTCCGTAGTCTGAACTGCCTGTACATTTTGTTATGTCGGCCTTCATGACTATGATGTGAACTCGGAACCGTAAATAGATAGCAGTAGAGGTCATCCTGCACTGTTGCTCCACATCACGTATCGTTTAGTGATAAACCTGAGGTGGTTGCTGAACCATCAAATACTACCCTGAATTTGGTAGTACTGCTGCTTGTATTTAAACAAAGTGATGAGGAAGATAATAAGTAGATCCTACGTCTTCCTTCGCCTCATCGCTGGAATCTTTCCATATGTCCCAGTTGGAGGTACTCGTCCATAAAATGTTTGTACTGTTTATGGTAATCTTCATTACGCATTAATCTCGTCAACCGCTGGAAACGACGAATTGCTGTAGATCTGGATGACCAAGCTGAGTTTGTTTCCCGTTGAATGGGTTGGAACGATGTATCTTCCTTCCTTGTCACGAGATACATGTTCCACATAATTGCTTCAAATTGCTTTTTCCTTGGTGAGGTGCTTAGTGTGAGGGGGTGGTTCCTCAACAGTCCAGAACGCTCGAGAATAGTGTCCACCTCAACTTCTGTGTGATGCGATTGGATGACGGGATGAGCGATTGGTACTCTTCCTGTCAGAACCCAACCAAACATGCTGTCCTGTGCGATGGGTGCATTGAGTGACCAACGACTTTGGCTTCCTTCAAGATTGCTGCTGAGTAGTCTGCTCCAAGCAGAATGTCTACTGGTCCCGGCTCGTGGAACTGCGGATCAGCTAACTCCAATCCTTGCAAATGATTCCAAACTGGGGAACAAGAGTATCTGGTAGGTAACCTGTGACCTTGGTAAGATATGGGCTGCAATATCATACGAATCATTGGTTAATCGCGAAAATAATGTACAATTAACCAAACCACGGGTAGTTCCAATCGTGGTGGATGAAACTCCTTTGACCTGAATGCTGCTAGCTTGGCGCTTGAGACCAAGCAAACGAACACATTCCTCTGTGATGAAGGTACCTTCTGAACCGGAATCAAATAGTACTCGCACGTATTGATCGCCGTGGCTCCTGGACTTGACCTTCACAACTGCTGTTGACAATAGAACTTGTGTATCATGTTGAGTTGAATGAGCATGATGAGAATTGACTCCTGGTCTTGTCTCAGCTGCTGCTATGGGTTGAGGTGGGGGTGCTCTGTGTTGACCATCCACGGCTCTATCAACATGAAGTAAAGTATGGTGTTTGTGGCCACACTTTCTGCACTTTGACTTTGATTGGCAATTGTTGATGCGGTGATCTTTCCGCAAACAATTAAAACATCTGTGACTCTGCTTGACCAAGGTACTCCGTTCGGCTGGAGACTTGGACAGGAAGGTTTCACATTTGTAGAGAAAATGATCAGCGTTGCAAATTGAGCACTTCTCGGTTGAAGCGTGATGAGATGCAACATGACTGCGTATCTTTGCTGTTGATTGTTTGTGGTTACTAGCTCCACTAGCTAACAAACCACGGATGTGATTTTCCAGGAACTCTGTTAGCTCCTTGAAGTAGGTGAGTTGGTCCGCGGTGAGTTTGACTGCCCACTCGCGACGCGTATTACTATCAAGTTTCTTCACGTAAAAAACACTAAAATGTGATCCCAATGTTGAACTGGAACCTTTATAACTCTTAGCGCTCGAACACACTCCATTGTATTATCTAAAAGTTTCTGTAGGTCGACTGCTGATTCATTCATGAGAGGTTTTGGCTCAAAATAACCTCTTGAGTAGAGATGCGATGATTTCACGTTCATTGTTGTATCTGGAATTTAGGAGGTCCCACGTCCTTGTAGTTGGCGTCTGTGACTTGAAGCGATCGAATTAAGGATTCAGTTCGTCCTTCACGCTGACTTCAAGTACTGCAATTCTGGCGTCGGTGAGACTGTTGTTGGCGTCAATTGTGGCAGCAAATAAGTCTTTGAATGATGTCCATGTGTCAAATGATCCATTGAAAATGGAAGTTCTAGCCTTGGTAGCTTGACGTCGGCACGAGAGCTGTATTAGTTGCTGCTGGAGTATTTCCTAAAAAGCCTTGGTTTGATATCCAATAATTTACTCTGATTTGTTGGTATAGATTCCATCATTGGAGAGTAAACAGCTCTTGGTGTATCAACGTCAGTTTCCGATGTGCATACGAGAATTATTTTTTTTCGTGACATTGGTCGCCATTGATTTTGGATCCGTTTCAATGGCTTAACACTCAACTTTGTGTTAATGTAATTTGGGTGTTGTCTATATGGAAGTCTCGACTCACATCAAGGAGTTTCTTGTAACTTTTTGCATAATGGAAATATCGCTGCCCTATGTTCACCAGCCATTATCACTTGCGAAGGAACTGAAAGAACAACAGAACTTGCACGAAAAGGATCGAGATCGCGAAGATTTGGTTTTTAACCGTCAACGATCCTTGAAATTAACATTAAACTACACAACTAAAAAATCCGTTCGGAACAAGGACCATGTTTACGCTCGTTAGTTGTTCGCCATGAAAATAAAATGCCAGTGGATGTTGGCGTGCATAAAACTGATGATGAGAAGATTTGTTACAGGGTAAAAATGATGCCTGAATCTACTCAATCCACCGGGTGAATGATAAGCTTACAGCAGACGGTATATACTTGAATAAGAAAAGAATCTCTTACTCGTCGAAGAAATAAGACACTGGGGGAAATTAGGATCTATAGCAGGTCGGGACATTTAGTGCACAGACATGAAGGCCTAACCCGGAAGACAGACGATTGCGTTCGTTATGGACCTTCGACTCCAAGAATGTAGCCCTCCGCGCTGAGACACATTGGTTAAGTCCACAATCCAATGAAAACGACGAAGAGAGAGCCAGCTTGAATAAAAAGCGCGCGAATGGCGATTTTTTTCTTTTTTAGAGTAAGGTTTGCGTAGGCACTTTGATCAATGAAGGAGTCGCTTGGGGTTTACAAGCGGGGAGCAGCTTGGCTCTCTTTGTTCATTATGTGTCATGTGAACTTTATGGGAGGAGCATATGCGACTCATTGGGAGTCAAGTCCATTAACGAACCCAATCGCTCTGTCTTGGGTTAAGCTTCTGGTCTGCTGACATAGGTGCATGGCGCACGTAAAAGATAAGTGGCTGAAGTGTGCGGGTCGGAGACGCCTTTATAGGCTGGCGAAAACGTAGTCATACAATGAGATTTGAGACAGGAGAAAATTGTGACATTGGGGGGGATTAGAAGTAAGTATTTTTTAGACAATGGAGTGGAATTGGTTCACAAGAGTTCAACATTAAAATAAGGGACATTTACATTTAAGATTAGAATAGTCGCTGTAGACCTGCTGGACATTAAAATGTGGATTCGAATTGAATATTGGAATTTGTACATACAATGGTTTAGCAAAGAGACTGAAAAATCATCATATTAAGTTAAAATACCAAGTAGGACCAAAAATTGACTTGAAGAGACAATACACACACACTCTCCACGACCAAAAAAGCTTTCAAGAGGTCTACCATTACGTTCGCGACAGTGCCATTGTTTCCACTCAATCCTCCCTTTTCCATCGAACTATAATTGAGCTACTCAATTCGTAACAGAGTGTGGCTTGAGGCAGTCCAACCTCAAATAAAAGGACACCACCAATAATTAAATTTGATGGGAAGACCCAATATATTTGAACAGGTAGGAACATAAACGCTGTCACAGTTACTGACGCTGTAAGTGCAAGAAGGGAGTATCCAATTCCCATAGTGAGAAATATCAGGAATGGAGTACATGCTTGTCCTTTCTTATGTACAATTTGTAAGCACTTGTATTCTTTTAAGCCAAGTTTCAAACATTTTCTTCCCAAATTATCAATTTTAGCTAGAATGGCATTGATACAATTTATAAGCAAAATAAAATTAATCATAATGAATGAATAAGCTTGGCCAGATTCAGCTCCACTACATACGCATATAAAACAACAGCAGCCAGAAAGAGATAGGAATTATAAAAATTTTGGTAGTTTGCAAATGGATAGAAATATGAGAGAAACAGATATAAAACATCGAGCCTGATGTTCACAATGGTTAAATATCCCAGTATAAGTGGAAATGCAAAGGAGAGTTGGGCAAAGAACATCGTAATTAGGTTGAGCAGAACTCCAGTCATGTCAATCGTTATAGTTCCTGATGGAGATCGTTTAGGAAGAAATCCTAAGGTTTTTTTAAATTTGAAAACACACCATATATAACTATTAAACTGAATGTTTATAAATACAAATCTGTACATTAATTTATTACCTTTCAAAAATTTTAATAAAACCGACTGCTTCGTTACTTCATTTGAATTTTGTAATTTCTTCAATTTGAGATGTTCACAATATTTGAGCAGATCGTTGAAATACTCAACTATTTTCACTTCATTGAAGCCTTTCATTAGATGAATATTTACACCGATGCAGTAACCACTGTTTATAATGTATAGTACGACAGTTACCCAATTCACTACTTTATTTGATTCCGAAGAATGAAGTCCAATGAATAGCAGGAATATGCTGAGAACGAAAAACAATATTTGTGGAATAAATCCACCTAAATACCATTTTACGCTTTTCGTTCGCTTAGATTTTGTTTGAAAGTGCTCAGTTTTGGAGTCCCACCCAAAATAATATTGGAAATAAGGACAGTGTTTCCAAATATACTCATTCAGCTGCAATGATTGCAGCATCAATGGAGATGTCATTTTATATTGACTTTTCTAAGGTCCAACGTAGAATTTCTAAAACACTTTTCAGCTTGCAAATGCAATTTGTAATACAATATTTCTGGTATAGCCCGCTGTCTTGCTCCCTGTCTCAGTTTGCTTTAGTGTCTGATTTTCTGTCTGGAACGGCTGGCAGTCTATCAAAAAAATGAGTATTTTTAGGCATTTTGAAAATTGAAACATGATTTACATGAATATATATCATATGAATATGTAAGTCAAACAAAGTATTTTAATATTAATTGAACTTTCATGTTTTTATTTTAAAACAAATTAATTATTGATGGATAGCTTGTAGATTTCGAATTGAAGTATGACCTGTTTTTTTATTATTACAAACATTGGGTGTTGAATTTCTGAAGTGAACACTTTTATCAAACTGGAAACTTTGACAAAGAAGTGAAATTGAATCCATTATAAACTTTCACATTCTGTAATTGACTCTACGTAGAACATTATAAACTTATCGTTTTTCCCTATATGATTCAAAGTAGAATAAAACTGGACATAAAGAACATAGCATTTCAATGTGCACTTTGTTCGTTCATCCTCAACTTCCAGCTTTGTATCATCTAATATCTTATACCAGAACAAGATGTCGCTTACGGTCAAAATAAATTTTGCATGGAAGTACAAACAGTCAAGGAATTTTAGTAGGTAACTGGAAGCAAACAACAAATTGACTTGCACGTTGAAATTTTTATCGGCCTACTTGGGGCTCCACAATACAAAGAAACCGAAAGTCATCAATAAGAATAAATGGCATTAATACATCATTAATGTTTTGTTTTGTAATGTTACTAGCATGGAATATTGACGAGTGCTTACACATTATATTCTCTCCTTAATACTGATATACATGAACGTTTAGTAAAGTTGAAAAGAGATCCACGGGTTTCAGTCGAAATTTGATTATTCACTTCCTTTTGCTACTGTCCATTATTATATTCGTAATAGAGCACGAGGTCTAAAAAAGCACAATAATAGGGATTAGACAAAATGACAGGTTTTACGTGTTCCCACACGCAGATTGACACTAACGTAAGAATGATGGTTACTTTCATTCCATCTTGTATTCAAGGTTTAATTTTCAGCCATTACCACTTATACGCGAAATCTTGAAAGCACAAAACAAGGCTCTGATTGCATGCTCAGGTATAATCATATAGAGATGATAATTTTGTCCATTTTCTTTGAGCAACCTTTGAGTATCTGTTGAGGAGAATGCTCAAACGAATTTGGTAGTCGAAAAGTTTTTTATCGCAATTATTATAACGAACCAACTTCCTCAATTGTCAATGTGCATCCAGTTTTGACAACTTTATTTTTTGTCTAGCATTATATATTGTTCTTTTATAAAACTAGCTTGCTTAGCTTGCTGTTACATCTATTATCTGTCTCTTTTTTTAAATATCTTTTCAGTGAAACTTTTTATAAAACATCCTGGTTGCATCATTAAATTGAAACAATGAACCATACAAACCACTTTCGATCGAGTAGCATACTGTGTCATCATGATAATTGGAGTAGGAAAGATGCGGAGCTAGGGACAAATTTTACACGAAAGGCGTTTGGAGGCAAATGAGAGGATAACAAGTTTTCCGTGTAACATAATAATGGTTTGCTTCAGGCAATATTCCAACCTCATACTTCTGTTTGAGTTGTGCTCTGAGTGATGAACATGACGAAAGTAGGAAAATTTTGTAAAGACTGATGAGATACAAGTTGACATGACTGGCCTATTTGACTTTAATATACATGTTAAGTATAGGTAAGAGACCTTCCAATTCATTTTATTTTACGCCGGTGAATTTTACAACCAACAGAACAAAATAGAAACCTTGGCTCAACATTGCGACAATGGATTTAATTTACTTGCAATTTGCTTTCACTCGCTTTGTTCCTTTATGTACCTAATTTCATATATTTTGCTCCAATAGCTATCTTCAAGGTCCGCCCATAATACTTTAATGAAAATTAAATTCTGCAGGTTAAACTAAAATTGCTTTCCGATGTCACACGAAATGTAATCAACTAAGCATAATTTAAATTACGGGACCAAATATAAATGAAAATGGAATGGGAGGACATTTAAATTAGTTGCCTGCAGCTACATCGTAGAGAAACGGATGAGGGAGGTTCAGTACTGTTGCTTTATCAAATTAAAGCTTTTGTAAAAGATAAAGTCTTTATGTACATACATGGTAAGCTTATATGCCTGAGAGTTTTACTTTCTCCTTTCCTTTCTCTCATGAAATCGCATTTTATGGTCTTGGTTCATTCTTCACTACTTGTAAGTCATTATGTAAAGCAAGTATGTATTCCTGATAGCACAACAAGATAAGGGTGGTCATGTTGTATCTCATGAAATTAGGGTCCCAGCTTCTTGAAATGAATGACATATAAATGTTTTAATGACTACAACATAAACGCCGATGAAGCTTGGAATAAGCACACAGCGGGTTTAGTAACCCTTAACTTGTAACAAGTATTGCTACAGTTTTAATACGTCATTTGCATGCAACACTTCAATCTCAACAGAATTACATCTTGTAACAAGTTTAATTGAAATGCTTCATCTGTGCAATAATAATGGGTCACTTTTGTGGTTTCTGTGGTTCACAAGAAGTTTAGAAATAAATGACATAATATACTCAAGAAAAGTTTAACACCCGTGACGACATTATTTTGGACTTCCCAGTCCATTATTAGCATCACTATCTGTATAATATAGAAAAGCGCTTATAATTACAGTGTACAAAAACCGACAAGAAAACTTTTTGCTCATTTGCAAAACTATGACATAAGTAAAGAAACGAAACTTTCTCAAGGCACAGACAGATACATAAACTTCAGACTTCAAGTTGCGAACCTTTTATAAAAAGAATATGACGTGACAGAAGCATCATAATATTTGTATGCCACATATGTGTATGAACTTCTATTCCTTTAAAAAAGTAGCATAGACAATCTAATGTATTCTGCCGCATTTTTCTCTTACCGTCTGACAATATAAGCCGCTTTCAAGACACGACATGACATTAGCGACATTCACCTTACATTAAAATAAGAATGTCCCAAGGACAGACTTCGCATAAACTCAAGCCTAGACTATTCGTCGTTCGTCCCAAGTAAAACAAGGAAAAGTAGGTCGTCCAGACACGCTATTTTATGCAACGCATGTCTCATTTTAGTTCCCAATGCACTTTCTTCGTGAGTAGTTTTTGATATGCTTTGAGCATACAACAGATATAAATCATGCTCCGAAAATAAATTTTCCATGAAAGTGAACGTGTCATACTCACATTTCCATCACAGCACATCATATCACATCCTCTCTGACACCAACATGGAAACAAGATCTGGGAGACAAAATTGAATGTGGAACACCTTGCTCACGTCATTTAACATCAATAACCTATAAATCAAAAGAATCTAAAGAATCGGAACTAAATCAACTGTAACAAGGACAAACCGCGCCCAATCCAATTTTATCCGCTTTTTGTCCACCGTTCAATCTATGGAAGTGTAGAGAAAGTTTATCTAAAATTTCAACACTGAAGGCTACTCGCTTGTTCTTGTTAGATAAGAACCAGTCAATTTGATTACAAAGGAAATAAAAATGGGATTCGTTTGATCAGAAGAAAGTTTCTGCAACTACTTTCAACCATTGTCATGCACCACTACTTTCTTTTTCTAAGAACTTTCTCCATAATTTGATTTACATACGATAAAATAACATATTTTTGGTAGACTGCTTTTGTGGTTAGAAGGGTGACACTTTTAAAGGGCACGTGGCACCAATGAAGTACATTTTAAAAGTTGGCCTTGTATCTAGTAGCTTAGTTAAGGCGAGGAGAATGTACAATGGCCGTTCAAATTGTCAACAGTTACGGAGAGTTTCGATTCTGCAATGACTGGACTGACCGTGTCCTTTAAGCGTGGGAAGTTGGTGAGAATTTTGTCCTACATAACATTGAATCGAATTGTAAGAACCGTTTCCTCTAAACTAAATGGCGAAGAAAGTTGCTACTTTCACCTACATGTTTTTTTTTCTGATCACAATTCTAACGTCGAATTTCCTTTGACGAATTATAGGAGTAAACGAGCAATGCATGTTTGCATTTTACACTTATTTGCTTACTCCTCCAACTGAGCACTTCAAAATTTACAAATCTTGACAAAGTGCACAATCATTTGACATTTAAATTATTTAAGCATCCTTCACTACGCTAGTAACTTTATTATTGCGTTGGGAGTGTGGATTATTTGCGCAAAATCTTTTCTACCTTTTGAAATTTCTGTTTGCTTTGGAGAACAAGAAAGCAAAGTAAAAATTGAATAGGTCCAATCCAACTGAGGGAATTGACATTTTAAAGGGGTCCTTTACATGGCTGGGTTTGTATTTATTCGCATTGCAAATAAAGAACCAGTCTTGTATGCTAAAATTCATTCCAGTTTTTTGGGTTTGCATGGCACAAATTACCTACTGTTCACAGTGCTTTTTGGAGAGCTTTGCCTGTGCAAAACAGCCATCCATGCTATAATAATGGACCTTTTTAGTATGTGCGCTTCCTGGCAGAACCCAGTAGAAAGTAGTGAAAGTAGCAAAGCTCTTCCAAGCACCAAGCTGGGAAAGGAAAAGGGACAAAAGTAGAGCAAATCCGCTCAGTTATTTGTTAGACTTGGACCAGTGAGCATACATAGTTCTCATTGGTCTTGCAAAGCTTCCTGGATATACTAAAATACTCAACATTCGCATTTCCTTTCCTCTCCTTTGTTTCAAAGTAGAACTGTGAAACCCAAACTTGAGCATTTTTATAGAGTCGTAATTCATGTGTCAAATACTTTGATAAATGTGTCTGTGACTGGTCCACTTTATAATCTAAACCAAGACAACGCCCTACGGATCGAATTTAAAAATTGAAAGAAATTCATGGACTGCTTACTCAAATCCACAGAGTTTTGTAGTGATCGCTCAACAACCGTGTTAACCACACATCCTTGCAAACTGTGACGTTTAACTCCGCATGAGTAACTCGAAGCTATAGAATTATTTACGAGCCACAATCATAAATCCTTCCTTCAACTCAGCTTGTGATAAAAGCTGATTTTAAAAGCCAAGAATAAAGGATGTTTCGCCTATTTCTTCCAATCTAACTCGTCTGCAATTGACGGGGAAAAGCTTACTGCTTTCCGTCACGAACTGGAGTGAAATTTAAGAAGGAATTGTAACACACTGTGTTTGTGACGTCAGAAACCAAACCACTTGCCTGGAATGCCGTATTTATATCTACTATCTATACCCAACCTAAAAAAGTTTAGCCAGTCAAGTGCATCGAGTCGGAAATAAATTGAAGGCGAGAATAACAATGTTCCTTCCAGCAAGAATTTGGAATGGTAGCGTAGCTCCCCCATTAATATCATCCGCACGAGCGATACTCGGTACAGTAGGCGATCGACTATGTAGCAGCTCTTCAACAACTACCGGTTTACTTTCTCCATTATTCAAACAAGTTCAAGAGCGTCCACCCATCTCGTCTAGCGTGTTTGGAAGTGGGTTGTGCGAGAGAAATCGAAATAACAATCTTTCGATAGGATATCACAACTATCAACGTCACCCATTAATTCTTCAACGACACAGATTAAACCCTGTTTTTACTCAAGTCTCCAGTAACTTTCACTCTCTTAGCAGTTTTTCCCAGGCGGGAAATAAACCCCAAGATCCAGTTTCATTTAAAAGATGTATGTCCTCAAAAAGTGAAAAAGACTATGATGGCAGCAAGAAAAGTGAAAAAGAAAAGCGTAGTGATAAACACATTAACAATGTAAAAGACGTGAGCAAACGGGGTAATGAGAATTCTCCTACGGAGCCAATCGTAGTGACAGTAAAGGATGGACTCTCATCAAAGGAGTCGGCATCCAATTTTCTAGCACAACTCTCTGATCATCAGAAGGAGCTAATTTACCACACGCTAAATATTGAGATTCTTAGGGACAAATATAAGGGTAAACATGGCTCAAGCAGGAAGGAGTCGTATTACTTTTTGTCCAAATTTGGGAGACTAACAACTATGACGAAAATGGATCCACCTGAGATTATGAGTGAAGCTACACCAAACATGCTAGAAGTTCAGCTTGGTAAGCATAAATAAAAAGATAAATTTGTAAGTTGCCAATTTCACGAAAGAGTATGAGTAATTAAAAGGGTTTTATGCATCGACAACGTTTGAACTGTTTTTGAAATGATGAGGTTAATTAGCTACACGTGGCTTAATGCTTGTTATTCCAATACAATATAAGTACTATCTCTTTTCTGTTACGTGTGAAAGACCATCAGTTAGTAGCAAATTTGTGGGTTTTACGCACCAGTGTTTTTGTTACATAATCAAATTGAAATGATATTGCCATACGTCTTTCATCTGGTTGTGTTCTGTTTGATGTGAAATTGCTTTACTGAAAGTGAGTTTTGTTTTTGCTATTTTGGCTGAACCTGAACTGAAGACAAGTTTAACTCAAAGAGTTACACTGCTAATTCAAATTTGACTGAGTCTTCCCTTCAGCTATGTTTCAGGCGGCTAACTAACTAATTTCATGGGTCTTTGAACACTTATTTAAAGTGTTATATAACTTGGAGATTGAAACGAATGCTAGATTGGAATTTAGAGAATAAATTAAAAGTGTCTATTTTGCTTTGGAATGCTTTTTATACAATTTTTTCATGCAAGCTGCGCTGATATCTTTTCTAATGATTCCGTTTGAGCTTAGAGTCATATACTTAAGCATTTGAAATTATAGCGAACGGAAATTTCAGGATGACCTAATTTCCTAACTAATTTTTGTTTTGCTCAAGTAGTACCATTTTATCTCTTCAAAAAAACCTCCGTAAAACCACCAATTCAAGTTGCGTAAACTGAAGAAATCAAAAGCAGAATGTTACGAGTGAAAGTAACTTCTAAAACGGAATTTGTGCCAATTTTAGCTCATTGTCTACTTTATTAGCTTTTCCAATAACAATAACGGAATATTTCTAAACTAAAGCATTTCAGTAAATGGGTTAAAACAACTATGCAAATGTATTCCCCTGTTAAATATGTATCGCAATGAAATTCTCACTTTGGAAAAATCGCTTTGTAAAAAGTTATGAAAACAGCAACGTTTAATTTGTTATCGTATCCCACCACTTGAGTCTACTTCGTTTATTTCACCCACATATGCATGCCTTCTCATTTCTCTTTGAAGATTTCAGTAAACATCGCCTGGTGTTTTGTGAGCATACAAAGCCACGTCTTTCAGCAAAGTGAAAAGGAAATGTGAGCTTGTATATGCACACGCACACATTAGTAGTTTCCAACTAGAATCTGTTTCGTGTTAAACGAGACATTATAGCAGCTTGGTTTGCCATTTTTATTCATGACTTCTATAAGAAACTTACTTTCTCTCCATTTTATACAGTTTATAACAGCTACAACGTATATCCCAATAATGGGATCTTCTTTCATTACAGTATTGTAAAAGTCCCAACGTCCTTTGCGGCTTCTTCTTTTGTTACACGACGACAAAATTTAAAAGAGAACTATTATGGATTTTTAGCAAGGACGGGGAAGATTGTTAAAAGCTCACATGACAAGAGACAACTCATATCTCGTATTCTTCCAAAACAGCTTTCCCCGAAGGAAGAAAGCTTTATGTCAAATCGAATTCTCCTAAAAAGTAACAACCAGGCCCAGGAGAGAAAGAGTACTTGAATGATGTTGAATTTACAAGCTATAATAGTATTTCTAACGACTTCTTTAGTATAAAATGACTGTTTTATAATGGACGAACATGCGCATACATGTTTACGTATATTTTTTAGGAAAAGAGCATAGGAAACATTTGTAACGAAATAATTGTTTTCCTTTTTCAGACGAAAAACCACAACCAGTACCTGGTTCAGCAATCTGGGCAGGTAAACCAAAGCAAATATTTAACTTTGTTTAATTTAAAATGATTTTTTTATTATATAAGCGTTCCAAATATTTCATATATTCTTTTGCATTTGGAATTTGATCAAATGTACATTTATTTCAGTGGTTTTGAAAAATGGCTTGCCTTTCGTTGGCTTTGGGTTTCTCGACAATATCATCATGATTCTGGCGGTATGCAAAACAAAACTATTTGAGTATTTCAGTTTAGTTTCCATTTAGCACAAATATTTTTAAATTTACTTGAAACAGGGAGACTATATCGACTTGACAATTGGAGCCGCTCTGGGAATATCCACGATGGCAGCTGCTGCTTTGGGCAATACGATTTCGGATGTTGCAGGCATAGCCTCGGCATGGTATGTGGAGGCAATGGCGACCAGAATCGGTATCAAGGATCCAGATCTCACTCCCAGTCAAATGCAGTCTAGCGCTGTGAGGTGGGCTTGTAACCTCGGGAGGGCTTTGGGAGTTACGATCGGATGTCTGCTTGGTATGTTTCCACTATTGTTTTTCCCCAGTGCGGAAGAAAAAGAGCTGCTAAAAGCCAAATTGAGTGAGGAAGGCGAAGGTGTGAAAAAAGTCTAAAAAATTGAATAAAACTTTAGACACTTTTAGATAAGAAAATAAGTAGAGTTTATACATCGGTATACGAAAAGACAGTCGAATTATTAAATCATTACTTTTTATCCCGTCTTCCCTATCCAATCGTGATTTAGCGTCTGTGAGTGTAAACTGCTATTGCTAGCTGTTAAGTACCAAGCTACTTAATATTTTTGTAATGTTACTAGACAATTCAACACTCCTTGAATAAAAACCTTAACACCGAATTTACAAACTATACGTCAATCGGGAGTCTTTTATTTATAAAACGACGAACATACTTCTCTTCTAATTAAAAATACATTTTTGTAAAAATATCAATGTATAAACTTGTCGTTTGTTGCATATAATTCATTTACACTTCGCCGTTATTTATATTCAAGGGTTTCTAAGCGTGCAAGATAAGTATAATAAAATGCATAACTAAATATAATTTTCTTCACAAAACTGTTGCTAAAAATTGGACTAAAGTGAAATAGTTATATCATGCCTGTTGAATGAATGCGAATAGAAGCACGCTAATGTAAACGAAATGGATTTATCCTCAAATTCAATGAATACGTACCCCTAGCTCTTGAAAAAACGAAGGAATAAAATTAAGATGTGCACACATTGAATTTAATAACATTATCAAGAAAAAGTAAGCTCCTCTTCTCTTGCTTTGAAGAATAATAACGGAAGCTGGCTTATAACAGCTTAAAAAGATGATAAAAATTGTAATTTGCTTTCACCTGCTTCTTATTTCTGGCTTGTGCATGAGTTAGACTACCTCGTTTATTCTCATCTACAACTTCATAGTACTTACACGTGCTTAAGTAATCGCCTTGGTCTACTTACTTTTCCCATCATAACAACACTCTTGCACTTACTATTCATTCAAATTAAACTTTCTCCACCCACCTAAATCTATATAATATTCCACCTACAGTTTAACATTTACGAACAAAGCTTACATTGATAAATTTAGTTGAAGTATTTTTAAGTTAAACAATTAAATGAAAACTTTGTTGGTAGCCATCAGGGATCATTTTTAAGTGAATAATTTAGTTGTGAATTTTGTCCATTTTTCAGAAAGGTCGTTTTAATACTTTATGAGCATATGATATGCCATGATGACGGTTGTGGTGGGTAAATAATACAGTAAAGGTCTTCGTTTCAAGAAAGCTTCTTTCTCAAATTCTAGCGCAGATGTGTTCAGTGCATTTTATTTCACTGTTGTTTACAGTCGACGTGCTCCTTTCATCAAATTAAACGAGTGCTTCCACTATTCCCTCGTGTCCTTGTTTTTTCTGGATTCCAAAAGAAAGCACGTAGAAGGTTTTGTAGCAACCAACCCTTTTCACTTTTCTTTTTGTTCACGTGAGAAAATGCGAGCAGATCACCATCTGCGTTAGTGATTGTACAGGTAAACGAAACAGATTTTCTGGATCAAAAAGCGTTTTTAGTAGAGTTTTTCTGTTTGCAATGAAACTGGATGCGAATGTGTTTGGACGACGTTCTGAGTTTCCTTTCATGATGTCGGAAACCGGATGGAACGTTGGCAGGTGAGGATACAGCCCATCCAAATAATTACATCATAAATCGTTGAATGGCTACACAAAATTATTACAGATCGACACACTTACAAGGCTGAGTGTGATGGAATAAAATAAACCCAGCAGAAAAAAGTTGTAATTCCGTTTTAATTTCCCTTTGGAATAACGTACCCACGCGAATAGCTATTTTTATTTTCTTTACTTTAAGATTTTGAAATTGAAAATGTACCTCAGCACCAACTTGTATCGTAGTGTATATATTCAATCTTTTTTATTTCTTGTTCAGGGTTCCAGTTACACCTTGTAGTACGCAACAGTTCAATTGTCAATGTTTAAATAAATATTATATTTTTTATGATTATAAACAGTAACTAAACTTCATGCTCTTTATCATGCTTCTCACCAGTATTGAATACTTGTTGTTTTTATGCTAATGATAGGAATTACAATAGATTAGGTTGCCAATTGATAATAGAATTTATTGGCAAGTAAAAATCGTCTAAATCATCATCATAATTGTTCACATAAGATTATTATTCCAAAGTTGTGAATACATTAGGTGCATTAATGCCTAATTAGAATGACGATAAGCAATTACGTCACTAAAGATACAGTCAAAATGAAATCTCTATTTAGATAATTCAGAGTATTTTTGAAATGAAAGTCTCTCAACAACTTGTTAACCAAATTTTTGTAAGCTATCCATAAAAAATTTGCAGGACAAGCTAAATTCAGAAACCAGTTACCCGGTAAAACTGAAAACTAGTTATGAAAATAAAAAGGTAAATACGGTTTGCATAAGACAGCATGAAGGTAAGATGTCTTTAATAATTTTGCGTTTGTTTAAAGGCAATACTGCCAAAAGTATTTACATAAGGAGTTGTTAACTTCAGTAAGTTATAAAAACGACTAGCCTAAACAAGAATACTAGATTACTGAAAGTGGCAAAAATCTTTTCATCGTCATAAAAATGGCTTACATCTGCATAGTAAGCATAATATTCTATACAATCCTCCAAAATACGTACTGAAAGTATATTTCTTCGTTAGACATGTTTTACAGAAATGGCTTTTTTCTGCAGTCTGTCAAAACTTGCTGAAAAGGCATAATATGAGCATTCTAAGATTTTCAATTTCATTTTTGCCTATCTCATCCCTCACGTTTGCCTATTGGTTTACCTTCATAATAATATGTCGTAAGCTTTGCCTTCACTTGATGACTGGCATATTTTGGAAATGAAACATTATGAAAGGAAAACGGGATAGTATATTCACCCATATAGATAGATCCAACCAGGGATGCGATATAGCTTTTTAGCTGCTTAGTATTAAATGATTGACTCTATGTTGTCAATCCCCAACAACTTTCGTTAGGATTTTCGTACATTTTAGTAAATATTTTATTCTCACAATGATGTCATCTAAGGTTTTGGAGAAAAGTCTATATCATTATGGATTTTTAGTAAGTAAAAAGGATTAGGTGAAACCGATCGTGAGTGAACGTAGAGGAGAAAACATGCCTGATGTTCCGAGAAAATGTTTTCCTTGATGAAGAAAATGTCAAGCCATCAGATGTTTATCAAGCTAGTTATTAAAGCAAGGGGAAGCTGTAATGTTGAATTCAAAAGAAATGTTCACAAAAGACTCATTTGTCCAAGGACTGCTTGTAATCCTACGATCTCTTATATAACATACTTTCTTTTGCTTATATTTATTCTGTGGTATAAAAATGGGTTAGAAATCGATAGGCCTGAAGAGTTTCTTTAAAAAGCATATAATCTTTTAGTTATATTTACAAGATGTTGATTTTCTCACATGTTAGTGTAGGTGAGCTGATAATATTTTTCCTAATAAAGCGACAAGAACAGCTTACAGTCTCTAACATCGCAACTTTTCCCACAAACTTACTTACAATCAGCCACCATTTTGATACAAACAATCAAGAAACTTTTGCCATCAATTAAGATTCGGATTTCATAAAAGTTTTTCTTTAGAATCGATAATGTGAATTAACAAAAAATCATTTGACTACCGATCATACTTTTTCAAAGACTGTTTTATGAACCTTTGGGCATTTTTCTCTTCACTACTTTCAGTTTACTTACTTTATTTGTCTTTACAGTGTAACATTTTGTATTCCCTTTGTGAATTTTTATTATCTTGATTCATAAGATATTGGAGATATAATAAAGTCCCGATCTTTTTTGCATACTCTAGAATTTTTAATATGTTGCGAATTCCCAACGTTGTTTAATGTCATTCTTACATATTTTCAAACACTAAAAAATGATCAAAATCAAAAAATGTATCTATTTTTAGTCAACTGTGAAGCAGAATGGCTAGACTTAAAAATTTCTTTTGAGCATCCACATTACCAAATCATTCAATTATAATAAAAAATGAGATATTCCGCTTTTCTACATATACAAATATGTATTCCAATATACAGTTCAAACATTAAACGAAGACCAAAAGAAACACCGAAATTGACAAACAACCTCATTTTAATGCAAACTTTTATGGCTGTTAAAAGATCATCATGTCATGTCGCATGCCATCAAACCCCTCATAGAAAACTAAGCTGCCGAAAATAGTAATCGAATAAACAAGGGACCAGCAAGCACTCAAAACCAATCCACTTTCCTGAAGTTGCAGTCGTGTAAACAAACAAAATGGAACAGGTAACCGCTTCAACAAACACGTTTTTAGAATGGAATGATATTGTTTTCTACTTAAATGCATTTTGACTGAAGGTAAAAATCTAGTCTCCACATCGCTTTGATATGGTGCTGTACAAACATTGATATTTAGATGTTATCAAGCGGAGAAATTTACAAACAGACTATAAATTATTTGAAATTGATACAAAACATCCATTCTGCTGTTTTTATTCATGAATGCAAATATGTCGGATGAAACCGGGGGAGAATACATTACGTGTTTGAAAAATACTTTCTCTCAAAACCTCAACCATAATCCATGCATCTTAATATTTTCTTCATATTTTGTTTCTCATCAAGCTGATTGCTTATTTTACCGTTGTGCTACGTATATTTTACTTATACGTGGATGTGAGATGATTGATCAGGATATTATGAAAATAAAACGTCATTCCCATCTCATCATGGAAGAAAATGGGATGCGCTCACTTTGAGTTACCGTGTTACAACGATTTATATTGCAGCTAAATTCTGGTAGAACCCATAGTATAGCTTTTTTGGTTTTCCAAATAACAGGTACTTACGCGAGCACATGCACAGGAAAGCCAAATCTATTTTCCCTTTCTTTTTCATTTTGACTTCAACATGAGTATAATCTACAATCTTTTTGGACTATCCACCATCAAAGTATTACATGTCATGTTAGCATTATGTTCCACGTAGATACTATAAAATAGTTTGTATATTACACCGGCCGTCTACTATTGCAACGATCTCTACACCAACTGCTTTGAAAATAATGCGTCAGGTTTGAGTGAGTACCAGTATTATTATGGATCTTCATGACAAGAACATGAAGCACCGGGAAAGGAGATGGCTGCTGGAAGCGCACGAAATGAGACAGCTTATATTTCATCAAAAAAGTTTTCCCTCAAGGGAAAGTTCCATGTCAGAAATATGTTCCCACAAGAATAACTCGCTCAGGAAGGAAAGAATCTTTCGAGGAGTTTTCAAGCATTATTCCTAACGAGTAGTGGCTTTTGTACTGTTTGACTTGGAGCTGAGGAAGATGCCAGATGCAGCATATCGCTTCCATTTTTCGTGTTACTACCAGAGAAATGACGGGAAATTAAACTGCGTTATGCTGTATGCAAAAGGAATTTTTGGAAATGAGAGGATGCTTACGTTGACAAATCTAGTCACTTGAATGCGAACTAAAGAATTAACCTGTCTCAATTCGTAAAATAATTTTAATTAAAATTGACGTTTAAAAATAGCCGAAAATTTAGTTTTTAGTAAAATATTATGCAAAAAAATTCGAATTCTCAATAGAACACTCCTCCTAAAATAGCCCAAACGAACTACTTTCCCTGAAACCCTCACCTTTCACTTTTCCGCAATTGCATTACATACCTGTGTTCCACTGCTACTTATCTTGGCCCTGACAAGATGATGACGCGAGTTGATGGATGGTAAAAGGTAAGAGCAAAACATGCCAAGGTAAATAATAATGCTTGTGTTTTATACACATGAGGGAGACGAGCATGGAATAAAAATGAGATGTGCATACATTGAATTAAATAACGTTCAATTTCGCAAAAGAAAGGAGTTCCAGTCTAGCTTTTCAGGAAGAAAAAGAAAGCCGGCTTACAACAGCTTAAAGAAGAAGAATGAAAAATGAAATTGCTTGCCTTGTTTCTTAGTCCTCTGAGACGTCGAATTTTTTCTACTTTCTCCCACGCTGCTTGCTCGTGTGGAAGGGAGAATTTTCTTGTGCAATTTTTTTCTCAACAAATCTTATCTCGTGTCGGTTTAATCTGAATTTACATTATATTGTGCTACTGTCATACTCCAAAGGCTTAAATATTCTGGAGTAGCTGGATTACAAAAATGTTTCTTGGCAGGTTGAGTACCATCATCTTCAGAAAGGAAAGGTCAGAAGGGCACATTTTACGAAGTAAGCAAACACAATTAATCATCCTTTGTCATTCGACACGCCTTGACAGTCCTACCATACGATTCAACTTTCTCCACCCGTCTAATCATCCTTTCTTTCGAGGAAACTTTCTTTTTCGAATTAAGATTGAGCTTTCATTTCAAGATATACATTATATTTGCCCACCCTACAATCTGGTTTTGTTTAAACTTTTTAGTTCATAATGTAGAGCGATGGGAGAAGCAAAAACTTTGTTCTTAGTTTTCAGAGATCATTTTCCAGGTGAATTATTTAGTGAGGATTTTTTGCTTTTATTTTAATGGCGTTCCTTACTTTTTACTAGAATGAATGCTGATGTGATATGTGATAGTGATGATTATGGTACAGGTTTGTAAACAAAGACGAAACGTTTCTTTGTCTGAAGTTTTCCATTCATTTTAAAACTTGCTCATGGAATTTGTCCCACATACAGGTTCCTTTTAGTGAGCACGTTCCATTTAAAGATTCAAAACTGTGTTTTATTTCTATTGTTCCTTCTATCTTCTGAAGTTTCAAATGACGTCAAACAAGAGTAGGAAATTTACTTTTTAAAGTAGGGAACCCTCTCAAATTAGTCTTTTACAAATATAGAACTTCCTATCCATGAATATTCAGTTCGAGCTACTTGTTGTAAGATTGGGTTTGGTTTAAATGTTTCATCAACATTTTCTGCATCTACCCTCGTATCTTGGATTAGATGGCCATTAACTTTATTTAGGGTGCAATAAAGCAGCATTAAATAGCATCAAAAGGGATTAAGCCATTATATATATCGAGTATATTTTCAGGATTTTAGAATAGCTGCTCTAGGTGGTACATCGCTGAAAGGAATAACCGTGTTGGACAAGAAAAAGAGCACATTTGGAAGCAATGGGTTTGCTGAATTTTTAACATTTAACATTGTTTCTCCATTTACTAATGTCCTGCTTAGAAAGGAAAAGTCAGTAATTTATTGAATTTTCATTTATGAATGCAAAGTAGATTGTTGACTATGCAGGCATGCTGAAATTGAATATTTGGGAGTTCAAACAGCCGGGACGCTAGAAATTTCACTTAAAGGGGCAACATTTTATTTTCCTGCAAGGCAAACTGTCAAATAAATTAGCATTTGAGCAGTTTTACTGATATTACTATCCCATTGCGAACTATGGTATGAAAGTTATCAAACGAACATGGCTTGCTTCCGGTGGTGTTAGCTTACATGTAGCTCGGAAGATCATACACAAATATCCCTGAAATATTTTTAAAACTAAAATCAACTATGTAAATATTATTTGATTAAGATTTAAAATGAACATTACGGCTTATGCTGACAAATAGTTTCATCTCGCTGAAACCAACAATTAGGAAGAAAATCGTCAGAAACTCTTTAAAACATGGCCGGAATGTGAAGATGGTAAGAACAGCTTGTAATGTAGTGAAAGAAAACTTTTTGTGGTAAGGAAAATAAAAGTCTTGACAGTTTTCGTGACATATGTCATTGTGTTCTTCTGTATGTTTTGATAGATCACTCTTTTTAACTTAATTTAAAAACTGACTCATTGTCCGTCAGTTTGAAGTGAAGAGAAATGTTCCTAATTTTATTGCTGTATCTTTCGTCCCCTGTCAAGATGATTTCCACTAGTGTGCCAACTTTTCATCAAAGTTTATTTCTTTAAATTTTTCTTCATTTCAAAAGTTAAACTTGGCCTGGTTTTGTAAAAAAAGATTTATAGTATTGAGTGACAAACTTTTCAATGTCTAAACTGATAGCTCAAACAGAAATTTTAAAAGCATGTATTAACTATCCGACCAGCTTGAAAAGCAATCTTTGGAAATTGCATGTTATTCAGTCTTTCTATCAGTTTAAATACGGAAAGCAATTAGAGTGAGTAAATTAAATATTATATTTTAACTTCTTACTACTCATATGTCTTGAAAACCATGCATTTTTGGCATTAATAATATCTGTTAATGCAAGCTGATACCAATCTTTTCTAGTGGACGCACGAAGTTCTGAAAGGATTGACGATCTTTTTAACACTCCAAATGTTTGATTATTTCAAAGCGAAGCGTTTCACATAGCCGACATGAAATTAAACAATACCAGGCCACTCTTTTTGGACCCTCTCAACATTTAAATGTTTTCTACTCCAGTTTCATTGAATAACTTAAAAGCATCAAAGGTTTTCATTCCACTCAACGTGAACGAGTCCACTTTTGTCTTTTGACATGGTCGCTTTCTCAAAGAAACTCAATGTGGTGAAAGCGGCTTTGAAAAATAACTTGATATTCTCTTTCCAAAGCAACATATTTCAGCCCCAAAATCCTTTTTAACGAGAATGTTCCAACTGTGGCTGGTACCAACTTCACGCTTTTAATGAATTTCACCCAACGTCCTAACTCAAATTCCAAACTGAACAGATTTATATAAATAGGAGAGTGCTCGAGTGCAAGCAAATTACATAAAAATTGCATGGAATTGGCATTGTTTGTGGTCAGAAAATGGGGTAATGAAGGTTGATAGAGTTCTTGAGCACACACTCCACTCTGAATAGAAATCGGATGGGAATGAGATTCGACAGCGACAGGAACCAGTCCGTGTCAGGAAATGTCAAGCACAAAAAGGAGAAAGTGCATTCTTATGGCCTCGTGAGAACCGTGTTATATAGGAAAACTACTGCCATATGGGGGAAACTACAAAGGAAATGGTTTTATCTTGATCACGAACATAGTGACAATGAGAATGGTCGTGCTCATGTTCACCAACGTGATTGGAATTCTTTAAAAGCTTCATGTCCACTCACTCTTCAAAGGAAGTAGTTTTTGTATGGAAACGAATGAAATGAAACTGAAATACGTGTTGGCTTTATATTCATGTAGACCACTGACGTTATTAGAACGTATGACCCACAATGCCCCTATTTTTATTTGACTTTGTAGTGTATTCCCTTTTCACGAGCAAATGAATGAAAAGCTAAAAGGCAAGCAGGCCTAGTCGATGCTTTCATATACTTATGAAAAGACCAGGGATTTAAGGAATCCGGTCGACTGGTGGAGGATGAGGATTATGAAGAAAGTACTGGTTTTGATCTTCTAAAAAGCTAGCTAAAGAGGAAGTCATAGAGAGAGGCTCTTGCTTATCGTCTACTTTTCCAGGTATAAAATGTAGTGTGGGTGAAATCAGCATTCTTTTGGGTATAGAAAACCTAAAATCGATTGAGAACTTGGCAGGTAAGTAAAGGTGATCCGTGTTGATATTTTCTCATGATCTTCTGTAATCTTTGGAACACATTTGAGAACAGTCTTGTCAGGGAAGAACAAGATTTCAGCCTGGAATACGGTACTTGGATATATGACAGTAACGTACGCTTTCGTAATATGGAAAAGGTTATTCACTGCAAATTCGTTGCTAAAATTATATTTTAATAAACAAGGCAGTATCGTATCGTATTATTTTAATTTAGTCCATATCACTGATTCTGTGATTTTGAAAGGTTGCATAATAAAGAAGTTCCACTAATGTTTCCTACAAACTTTCGCTGATTTTTTAAGTGACATATGTCTATAAATTTGATTTAAAAAAAACCTGTTCAAACCCTCAGAAGCGTTACCAATCAGCCATGACATTGGTGGTTCCGCGCTTGTTTTACTTCGTCTTCACTTTAGTTTCATCGAATGTAATTCAATAATATATATTTAATTGCTTATCTCTGGAACGGGAAACGTAGTTTTTCTGTTCAATTAGAAGTTTCGTCATTTGAGACATGTTCGAAGTCACACATCTGCCTTGGAGTGTGTCTCTCCCACGCGCATTTCAACCCTGGAAGTTCTAATTCTATATCCGAACTCTGAATTAAGTCTATGCAGTTTTTTGTTATTAAATGATCATATGGGGATGTAGCTTATAATATTTGTATTGAACGAGTAGTAATAAGAAACTTGTTTTGCTGTCGTTATGCCAAGAAATAAGCACTCAACACTGTTGCTAATTAAAAAGCTATATGGACTCAAACTCATTGCTTGTCGTTTGCTTGCTTTTAATCAGCTTGGACCTGAACAGCAACAGCTCAAACCAATGTCTAGTATCTATTTTAGCCTTGATGTGAAATTGAGTGGAGCAGTTACGTGCATTGAGTTGAATGGCACTTGAGCATGGATGAGTTACAAAGCTGTGTCTGTATTCATAGCAGGCTTGGGTCTACAACCCAACCACATGAAAAGCATTATGATCTTACTGTTGCGAGTAAGTCGCATCAGCTTATTGAGAAAATTAAATTACTACTCAAAATCATTCATGTGTTTCCAAAAATTATAACATGCTTGCTTTCTCTTAATTTCTATCTGTAAATACTATTTCTGAGCAGGAAGTAAGGAAGTGTTCCTAGAAATTGTGTTTGCGTAGAGCGTACTGCGACTGCGATACTAGTTTTATGCGATAGTAGAGTGTTTGCTAATTTATTATTACTTATAACTTGCCAGTACATTAACTTAAACAAACTATAACCAAATAATAAATAAGGTATTTGGTTTGATATTGTTATTTCTTCCATCAAATTTACACCCACAATGTTAACAAACCAAGAATGATGTATAAAGGTGAAAAGTATTTAGTAAACAGGTGTGGTTCTGATATTATTGTTTCTCAAAGGTTTACACTATCTTCCCTTGGAAGGCTATCACTTGGAAAAGGAACGGAAATGTAATTAATCTTATCCAATATAAGCAGCAGAAAGTCCACAACAAAGCTATTTGCTTACCCTACTTTTCAACAGTTTAAAAACCTCTCTACTACATTTAATTTATTTGAAACAGGTAGAGACAGATGTTGGTGTGGACAAATTCTCATAATCTCCAAATATATTTCTCCATCATTTCTTGTAACAGTAAGATAATTAAAAAATGAAAGGAAGAGACATTAATTAATAAGATCAATATAATATAAATTTTATATTTACTGTTTTTCTGAAGATGAAAAGAAAGATTATGAAAATATTTCTAATTGTATATAAAGGAACATAGTTTCGTTACAACAAGAGTTCGACTTTTCAAATATCACTTTAAATTTTAATTCTTTATTTAACATCTTTCTAAGGGAAACTGGTTTTTGCTTGTGCATTCGTGCTCAAATTGAAGTAGTTTAATGTACTGTTGTCATCATAAGTGAAAAGTTTTTTTTAGTGAAAAAACATTCTAAGTTCTAATGTAACAAAGTCGTATCAATGAAAGTTTTTAATCACATCGGTTTTCCAAAAGGTGGTACCAAATGTTTTCTGTTTTTGGATTCCCATAATAGGTCGTTTATGTAGAGGGAGAAAAATGATAGCTCAAACTCAAGTTTTTCTCAACAAATGAAATCATATTTCTATCTGAATGATTTAGTCAAACTGAATAGCGAGGCTTACGACGCAATAAAGTTAAAAATTCAGGTAAAATAAAATGAAATGCTAGACCGAGCTATAAGGTTTTGCCCATGAGACCTCATTTGTAGATTGCCTTCAGCTGGTTAAAAAATCTCTAACAAATTCGTCTGCATCAAGCAGACAAACAGGTTTGAGTTTATCAGAATTTTTACTTTTCCATTTTCAGTATAATTGCAACTCGTCAATTATGATGGTGGTTTTCACTTGAGACTACCAAACCTCCGGGTTTCATTCATTGGCTTTCCTTTGTTGTTGGTTCATTTCAGTTTAGAGACTCCAGTTTAATGAATGCCATGATTCCTATTTCAGATAACCCACAAACGTATCCATCCCAGAGCAGGAAATAAAAACAGGTTATTTTTTTCTGTTGCATGTTTTTGAAAAGAGATTAGTTTTCATCTCTCTTTCAACTTCAAACTTTACATTCTACCCTACCATGTATACCAAAAATGAACTATACTGGTGAGGTTTTGGTCTAAACTAAAAAGGATTCCATTTTCTCTGCCTTTCAACAACATCCCAAATGGTGAGAATAACGACCCGTTAACCAGAACTTGGTCTTATACTTTAGAGAACGGAAGGTGTGAGAGTTCAGGTGAGTCTAGACAGACATGTTTTCCCATGTTGTGTTATAAACTCTTCAACATCTGATTGTGAGAAAAAGATGTAAGTGGGTCAGAGGTTGAAACGAAAAATGAGAGGAAAAACTCTTTCAACTTCTGATTGTCCTTCTCTTACGGTGTTATCTTTTTGCTATTAACAAAACTTTGTGGGAAATTCAGCACATGGATTTGGATGCTTGATGTATGCTATGTTCTTTTGAGAATTAGTGGTTGTGACAAATACACCGAAACTCAAAATTACGCCAGATAAACAAGCATTATACAGAGCTTCGAATTTCTGAACTGGCAGTTCCATCTATCACATTTAAAAGTTATGGCAAGTTTGAAACACGAGTAAGTGCATGCATTATTTTCTGCCAAAAACATAATACATGATATTTTTCTGCAGAAATAATTAATTACCTTGCGTTCTTTACCTTATATTAGGTAGGTGGAACAGGTATCTTTGTCTTGTGCTGAAGGGTTCTTTTGAAGTAGAATAGAAAGAAAGCACGAAAAAATATAATTTGTTAAATTGCATAGATATTTTACGGGTTTCTGGAGGAAAGACCCGCTTTTTCCATGTACGAGCGTTTAAGTGCTTCCATTTTTGTTAAACAGTGACCTAAGTTCACTGATGTTCTTATATATGGGTGTCTCATGAAACAGAATTGTTTGTGCCTTTGAAGTATTTCGGATTCCAAAGAAGGTGGAAAGCAAAACGACGCATGAAAATACGAGGATGAACATTGACTTATTAGTGCTTACATTTTATTTTATGTTTAGTAAAAACGATAATAATAATGTGTTAATAAAACAACTTGAATTTCTACCACAACGGTCCTCCTCCCAATAAAATCTTAATTGGAGTCAGTATGAACAAGATTTCCTTGTTTCAATAAAATTTCGGGGCTTCGAATTTGTTTGAGAACCTGCACGATTCATACGTTTCTCATGATTGCTGCCTTCCATTTGCTTTAGAATTCGAGTAGACACAAAGAAAATGATACAAAGACTCTTTAAAATATAGATTAACAAAATGTTTTTTCTTTGTGTATTAGAAAGTGAATTAAAACAAAATACAGAACTACTCATTTGAGATCCATTTTAACAGTTAAATGTTTTCTCTACAGTTTCCATGAATAGCTTAAAATCATCAAAGGATTTCATTCAACTCAATATGAATAAGCCCACTTTTGTCTTTCAACATGTAATGTCAATCCCTTTCAAAGAAATCCAATTTGGGGAAAGTGAATGTTTCCTTCAAATGACTTGAACTGATCAAATACCCATGTGGTCTACCGAAAAAACCTAAAGTAACCTTTAAAGTTTTCAGCGCTTAAATTAAATGGTAAGCTTCATGCTTAAAATGAATTTCCTTCAATTAATTTTTCGGGTCGGGATAGGTATTGGACATATTTATAAATTTGTAGAACTGTGGAAGTAACTGCATGAAATTGGCATTGTTTGTGGTCAGTAAATGGGTTAGTAAAGTATGATAGAGTACTTGACACACGCTCTACACTGAATACGCAAAAGAGCTTTGACATAAAGGGGAAATAGTACGTGTCGGGAAATGTCAAGCACATAATGGGGTACATGTATGGTGTAAATATGTATGGTGACAGGAAAACTGCAGAATGTATCAATAGAAATGGATGTGTTTACAGACGAGCGGAATTCTTTGTATTACACATATTCAAAGGAAACGCAAAATCAGCAGTTTTTATTGCAAAAGGGCTGAAAGCGAGTATTTCCTTTACGATATATGATATTATGCTGTGCTCAAAAATGTTTATTTTGCTTGCGTGTTGCATATACCTTTTAGGAAAAAAATTGAAGCCCTAGAGGCAGGCTTATCTCGGGTTTCCCAGGGCTTCCCAAAAGAACAGGAATTTAGTCTGATGCGAGGAAATGGGGGGATTTTAAGTTAAGTAAGTACAAGTTCAGAAGCTAAAAAAGAAGCAGCAGGAAGTCAACGGGAAAAGGCGTTAGCTTACTTAATCTTTCATCAAGTATAAACAGGTGAGTTCGGAGAAAAAACCTCGAAAAGGGGTTTAGCTTCGGGGATCGATTGGAAACAGGTAAGGTTCAGGTGTTCGGCCTAGATAAGTTCTCATAGTTTCCTGTGGTCTTTTGTGCATTATTACAGGAAACAGTCTTTCAGAGAAAATTGGAATTCCAAATTCATCTAAAAATTATTGAAAATGGAATGGGAAATGAGATGATCATCCGTTCATTCGATATTCAATTTACTTACTGACATGAAATCAGCAACAAAAGAAAGGAATTTGTAATAATATTCCAAGATGAAGTACGAAAAAGTTTTGACTACCAAATAATAAGAATAAATGTTTTTCAGACTGAAGAAAAACAGTAATCTTTATGAAATATACCAGCATCAGTTGAGAAACACATCCTTGAGTTTAGCAGCAATTTCATATTTTCCATCTTCCATCTCAAACTTCATTCAGAAAGTTAAAAATTATGTAGTAACTATATATTATTTTAAAAGAAAGTTTGTTGAAGCCGTCTGCGTTGGAATGAAATAAGTTGACATGTCCCCGAAATAATACGCTGATTTGTAACTTTTCTTTGTCACGTTTGTGAGTTTCTACACGTGGTTTATGATCGTGCAGAATATAGAAACAAAAGTCAGCCAAAGAAACTTTCTTAAATATAATGTCATATCATTTTTCCTATAAATAATTCAGACATGGTCAATGTTGATGTCAAGATGAGAAATGCTTTGTAGTTATCTATCCATGATACCTGTATGTTTAATTGCCACTCTTCTGCTACTCAAACATTCATAGTTGTTTCAGGCTGAAAACAACACTTAAAACTTTGTAATTGAAGCATGATAATACATCTTTTTGTCTATTCATATGCAGCTCTTTGTTTTAGTCAGCTTTCGTTTTCCTTCAACTGAATTCATGGTAAAAAATGACGTGATTGTCATTTGAGATAGCGTGCATAAACCTGTTCATCCTAAGGTGAAAGAATTAAAGCAGGTTTTTCTGTGGTATGTGAAAGAAATGAGTTTTTGCTTCAAGCATACAGCCATACCCATCAAACATCAAGGATTACACATGCTAAAGAGTTTATACTGTATATTCTTGTTTAATACCAAACTGGAAATGGGTTTCTTTTCTCTGCCTTCCAAAAACCAAGCAAAACTACAAAGTGCCCTTAAGGAAATGGAAGTTGAGAGGGCTCAGGTGTTTTTGGACAGACAAGTTCTCAGGATATGATGACAGGTTGTAATCTTTTCCTGAAAGCCCAGCACTTCAATTCTTAAAACATATCTGAGCTGAAGGAAATGGAACGGGGTCAAAGGTTAAAGTTGAAATTAAATGTAAGAAATGTGAACGAACAACTCAGTGGGAAAGAAAGTAGAAAACTTTTGCTTGTCCTTCTCCCACGAGGCAATCTTATTCTTATTAGTAGAACCTAATGGGAATTTGAGCATAATATGGATGTTTGACCGGTGGAATGCTGCTTTTGTAATTGTTTTCTAAAAATAGATCGACATCGAATGCAGACTCGCAAGGATTAGGTTGGATTACACTTCTGAACAACTGTTAATCCCATCCATCTTATTCGAAACTTTTGGCATTTAGCAAGTTTGAAACACGGACGTATGCATGCATGTATTATTTGTAACATGAATAGAACTAATTTTTCTGAAGCGTTCGCTTGCCAAATTGCCAGCGCTCCATGATTTTCTCTCGAAAAAGTAAAATTTAGGACAGGGCTCATGTGTCTTTCTGATTTTTACCTGAATGAACATTTTTACGCGGAACGAAAAACACGAACAAATAGTTTGTCAAATTACGTAGGTATCTTCTATTTTTTCTCGGAAAAGACCCTCTTCTTCCATTCATGTAAGAGCTTTTACCTGTTTTCCATCTTTAGCATCCCTACCATGACCTATTTTTATGTTTGCTGATGTTCCATCGGGAATTTATGAGTGTCTTGGGATACAAATAATATGTGTGCCTTTCAAACCCTAAGGTCTCAGCAGAGAGCGGAAAGCGAAACAATGCATGTAAATGTGACTACGAATATTACTCACCTTTTTATGGCTCGTTTAAGACTGCTTGTACATGAAATATTTATTTAACGTCTCTTTTATTCGCCCTCAGGTATTTTCCGCCTTGTTTTTGTTTCATCTTGCTTACTAACGAGGACGACTTTACTCGTATTTATTTACCCCTAGAATATTTTAGTCAGTTGAATCTAAAAATTTGTATGAAAAGTGAAACGACCTGGAAACCGGCAAAGCACGTCGTATATATTTAAAAACGTAAGCTGTTGCAAATCCTATGAAAGCTGCCTGCTTACGAAATTACATTTATTTTGGGCTTATTAAAATCATGTCATCCATTATAATTTGGCATAGCTGTACAAGCCTTTGGTCTAACATCCGTATTCAATTCCCTGATGCATGCATGCAAATGCATCTGTTTAATGGCAAAGAGAAAATTACAAGCCCTAATGTTTTCTTCCATCCAACTGACCCACTCTATCTTCATCATTCTCTACTAATGATGTTTGACTTCACGTCAAGCTTAGGGTTAAAAATGCATCAAATTTGACACAAATCCCTTAATATAAAAGGTTTAGCCGAAATAATCATTCAGCCAAAAAAATTCTCATAAAAGATGGCCATGGTAAAAAAGGTTGAAAATGAAAGCAGGTTATAATATAGCCTTTCATCATAAGTTTCGCAGAGGAAAACTGGGTGAAAGTAGTCTTTTCTTTCTCAGTTGTGCCAGAGCAGCACACCTGTCCATATCGTGGTAGAGCGCACGTACGCTATACCCAGCATCATCGCTTCCCACACGTAGACCCTACGTAATACACATATC
Source organism: Orchesella cincta (assembly GCA_001718145.1). Taxonomy (NCBI): domain Eukaryota; kingdom Metazoa; phylum Arthropoda; class Collembola; order Entomobryomorpha; family Orchesellidae; genus Orchesella; species Orchesella cincta. The sequence continues at coordinate 49,675 of LJIJ01000676.1, read as the reverse complement.
ATATCCAAACGCTCTTTTTTGCTGGTGTGGCTTTAGCAGCCTTTGCCTTTTGTTACAGTGTGCTTTGTGGATTGTAGATAGGTCGGTCGATTTTGGTACATTCAACATTGCGTAAGCAGACAAGGACCATCCATCCAGTCTACATATCGGTACGGAATATCAGCTGGGAAACCAGTATTTTCTGTGTTTGGGTGAGTGGAAATCTATTTTGTTGTAACTAGTACATTGTACAGGCTCGGGTTTTGTGTACTCAACTCCAATTTGTGCATGTAGAATAGGATTATCATCTGTCTCTGTCACCATTCTCACAAATTATGTTTTGAGTGACGTGTTCTGGAGGGTTTGACTCCCGCATAGAAAATTTACTAAATTTTTATTTTATCATCGTAAATACGTAAAAGTTTAAATTTAAATTCGTGAGTACTCAATACGTTTCTGACTTCGGCCTTTAGTAAAATTATTCGGGAATGTGCATATAATAATAATGATCTTGTTTGTTTTAACTCGAATCGCTTAAACTGGCATGGAAAGTTTTACAACAAAAAATACGAATACAAATAACTAAGCCGTTCTTTAAATGTAGATTTACTCACATTGTGCATTATTACTTTAACTAACAAAAGTAAAAAATTTAACTGCTGACAATAAATCAGAAACTAGTAGCCTTGTTGTTAGAAATAGTAAAAATTAGTAAGCTAGTGATAATTTAGGCAGCATTCAAAATTTTAAATTTAATTGAAATTTCAGGCGTTCTGTCGAATTTTAGTGGAAATTTAAGAAACAACGAAAGTTATTGTGTTCATTCCATATCTGCAAACTTTAAATTGGCGTTCTACTGAATTTCTAATTTAGCATAAATTGTGCAAGTGGCTTAAGTGACTATCAATGGATCTCTAATTACAGAGCGATAAATCCAATATTGAATGAAAGCATTGATTCAATTGTTCAGCGGTAAGTTCCGCCATATTATAAAAATCTGTTAAAGTACAGACTGTTAAACCTGTAGGGAATTGCCAATTGGAGTAATTACTCCATTGGGGGCTAACCACATACATGGGAGTGATTAGTAATTAATTATGGTATGTTTAATTATTACTTACCATCAACAACAACTTCAATATATATTGCGAGTCTGAAAGATGTGTCAATTACAAAATTGAAAGTTGGTAGTATGACATAGTGCATCGCTCGCTTCAATCTCAATTGAAAACTCAAAGAAAAGTTTTTAATTACACTAATGGGCGTAGATATTGGTGGGCTCGGTTTCGATCTTTCATTTGACAGAAAATATGAAGCCTGCCTTTCATCCACATTCACTCATTCTGGCAGAAGGAAATTGTTTCTTTTTACTTGTATGACAGCATGATAGTCTAATGCGTATATTTACATGTGTGCCATTATCTGATTAATGTCTTCCATTATGTCATTTTTCTTTCATTCCTTGTTAAACCCAACATAACAAGCATGCACGTCAACGTCAGTCATTCTAAATCAGTGGATTAAAGGATCAAAAGTATGGAGATCATAGATCAGACCCACATTAAATTTTTGTTTTTCATAAAATAGCAATACATCCTAAAGTACATAATAGTTCTTTCATTCCATGTCAAAAACATTGTGGTTTGCTTCTGCCTGGTAAAATATAGATAAGAGAATGCTAAGTAATGCTCTTGATAGGCTTTTCCTTGCTCCATTTAGTTTAGAAGTAAATGCAAAAAATCCAATATTTCCAAGGCAAAAAAGCCGATGGAATGGCTAAGTGAGTTGTGAATTATTTATGGGCTTATGGTCAATATATGATGAAGCTACCTATATGTATCGACATTTTACAGGGATTAGTTCTCATATAAATTTGTGCCCCTGTCGCAGCAACTTATTGTTTGCTGTGCTCAAATTTAGGTAGAAAGAGAAGCATTTCATTTCACATCGTATAGCTTCCATTGTTTAAGGGAACTAGAGCGGAACATACTGATTCGGCTTGCCTTGTCCGGTGAATTAGCTGGATTAATTACGAAACACAAACATACGTATGTGGTGATGGATCCTGGTGTGTGGTGACTGACTAGAGCTGAGCTGCTGTCTAGAGAATTGCAATTTCCAAGCTACTCCTGCACGAAGGACAGGACAAGTAAACATCCTGGTGGGTGCTGTGCGACATTAGATATTTCTCTAATTATTTATCACTTTGTGAACACAAGCAACTGAAACAAATTTGTGGTGGTTGGTGTTCGCTGTCTTTATTTCCTACATTTTCTTATCTATATGTTTTCATACGACGGGAAAACATAAATTCGCATTCATTTTCCAAAAATTTTACACAACATGCATACCTTTCTCCGCCATTGGAATTTCTCAGTTTTCCATACAAAAATTAGAACGACCAGAAAACGTAATTATTTTAGGAATTAGATATCGGAGTTTCATGTTTATTGCAAAATACGGAATTCCTTCCAAACGCAAATGGCCACCGGCTTATAAACAAAACTAGAAAAGCTTATTCTCATGATGGTTATAGTAATGCACTCCAATATATCTCAACTTTCTCCAGTTTCATGTGCTGTTTTTGCTTTCAACATATTTCCAAGTAAATATGAAAGACACACAGTTAGTGAAATGCAAATATTAGCATACGCTAACACAATTATACGTTTCCTGCAACACGAAAGTAACCCATCCTAAAATGGAGTTTTAAGCTCCCACATTATCTCTCCACTCCCATTCCCAACATCCATATTCATACTCATAATATTCAAATTCTCTTCTCTGATTTCCAGAGCGAAACTAGGACACAGGGAAGTTTTGGACCTGGAGGCAGAAACAACAGAGGCTAATAAAATGTGAGAGAAAGCTGGAATTCTCCCTAAAATTCGGAATGACCTAAAATCCCGTGAAATATGATACAATACAAACGTCGTCATAGGAATACTGCCACAAGGATTTATTGTCAATCCGAAGAATAAATCCTAAATAATCCTCTCCGACAAGCTTTAAAAGCAAAAAAGCTTATTTCCGTAATAAAAGAAAAAACACCAATCTTTTTTTTTGCTTTCTCCGTCTTCCATCAAGGAACAGAGTAAAAAGCAAATATAAAAGTGTTAGTCTCAGACTCAGAATGTGACGTAAGAATTGAGCAACTCACTCGGAAGAAATGGAGTAGTAAAAAAGCAGTGAGAATCGCAACAGCCACACACTTTCACCATCTTCTCAACACTTTCTTTCTCCAGTGGAGTGAATCCATCCGTATCAACTAAGATGTTTCGAGCTGGAATCTGGAGTTTGGTGACTACACCATCTAGGTCAGTAGCAGGATCAGTAGGAATGCCATACAGCTCGTCTTCTCTCCTTGTCACGTTATTACAAGGTTGCTTTGCTGCTGAGAGCCCAACACCAAACCCAACCTTGCATGACCACTGCCAATACCCAAAAGTTCAAGATAAATTAGCCTCTTTCAGTAGCAACCCGAGTCCAACTTTGTTTAGAAGAGATACAACTCTTTTGACAGGATATCAAAGTCACAATCATCCGCACCGGGAGTCATTTAACCTTCAGAAACGTCTGTATCATCATCAACGTCTTTCTAATCTTTTGTGTAATGATCGTTCCCATTATGATGTCCAACTCCATGTTTCCCGGCTCTACTCCTCCCAAAATAAGGATAAAGATGGTGATAAATCCCAGGAAAAAGACTGTAATCCAGCTAGTAATAATGAGACTCCGACTACTGCTGAGCCGGTTGTGCTGACACTCAAGGATGGGCTCTCGACTCGGGATGCAGCCACGGAGTTCCTTGACCAACTCACGGATCACCAGAGGCAGCTTATTTACCACACGCTAAATATCGATATTCTCAGAGACAAATATGAGGGTACTCTCGGCTCTAGCAGGTTGGAAAGTCATCACTTTTTGTCCAGGTTTGGGAGACCAGCCACGGCCAAAGAGGACCCGACGGGGACGCTCTGTGAGATTTCACCGAGGTGGTTGTCTGCAAGGCTGGGTAAGGAAAGGAGAAGTGGTTCTCTTGATCATAATAATTAGTGCTGCTTCATGGAAACTTGGCTTTTATTGATGGAGTTGTGCAATTTAATGGATTTGGGGTGAGTTAGGATTTATGAGAAAAAATGGTTTAATAGCACTTGGAAGTGGGGAACAGGTGCAAAAATGAAGTTTCAGTTGAGTAAAATGAGAGTTCTTAATCTGAGCTAGATTACGACGTCTTTTATTGGCGTTTAATCTCTAAATTTTAATCAGTTTGCTGACGCAAGTGAAACACTCAATCTCTGGGTAGATATGCTCTTTGGTGATAGTTTCTTGGCGGAGTGTTTGGAGAGGTTTTCTCACAGCTTGCACTTTTGTAATATTACGTCAGAGCAATGGAAGCGGAAGGAAACTATGCTTATACCATATTAACAGAATTATTCCAAAGAAATAGATATATTTGGAAACTGCATCAAAAGCTGAAACTTTAGTAGATGTGATAAAGGTAGGTTAACTTCCCGTATTTTCACTTCAGAAAATCCCATGGGTCGATGAATCAATGTCTTGCCGTTTGTTTTATGCTGTTCGTTCTTAGTTAAGGTGACAAGGTAGCAAAGCAGTGGCATATTGTTACGAACCAAGAAATATCCAGCGCTTTTCTGAGCAGAGATACGGAACGCTATCGTTTTATAAGCCGGAATATTATACGTATGTAAATAGGAATGCTTTATAAATATTTAAGGGTTTGTTAGGCGCCATCGGCTATCAAATATTTACACGCATTCAAACAGAAACTAGAAAGGAGGACCACCCTGATTTATTTAAATAGAATGGCTAAGTAGCAATATTCATGCATATTTATTGTAGTTCATTTGGAATCCTACCCGATCAAAAAGGAAAAATCTTCTACGAATGTTAAACTAGAGTATTCTATAAAAATTAAAATTTATCGTAATAAAATCGAAATCCTTATGTTTTTCTTTCCTCAGATGAGAAATCGCCACCAGCTCCAGGCTCAGCGATTTGGACAGGTAAGCTTATAATAACTTTTCCGTTTGCTAAAAAAAGCATGTTATTTATGTGGGGATAATATATTGTGATGTATTCTTGGTGACGGTGAAATGTTGACTATTGCATGACAAAAAACTTTCTCTTTGTATGTATTTGTATTGGCTCTTTGTCTGGGCTCCACTTGGATTGAATTGAATGTACATGAACAACAGTTGTAGTGAAGAATGCCTTGCCTTTCGTTGGTTTCGGGTTTCTCGACAATCTCATCATGATTCTCGCGGTATGTCATTTCAACCATATTGTTTGTCACAAGAATTCTTCTCAATTGCACTTATTTCTACGTCTCCTTTTACCTTATTTGGTAAAACTGAGACTATATATTTCATTGCCATATTTCCTTCCAAATAGGGTGACTACATTGACCTGACAATTGGAGCAGCTCTGGGAATATCCACGATGGCAGCCGCCGCCCTGGGCAACACAATCTCTGACGTTGCAGGCGTAGGTTCGGCATGGTATGTGGAGGCAATGGCATCCAAAATTGGGCTCAAGGATCCGGATCTCACCCCCAGTCAAATGGCATCAGGTCCTGTGAGATGGGCTAGCAATCTCGGGAGGGCTTTGGGAGTTACGATCGGATGTCTGCTGGGCATGTTTCCGCTCTTGTTTCTACCCAGTGCAAAGGAGAAAGCTAAACAAACGGATGATGCGGAAGGGGATAAAGCTGGTGCCACAACGGATAAGTCAAAATTTGCCTAGAATAAGTTGTCACTAAAATGAAAACCAAGTTGCAATACATTTAATACTCTATGGCGCTAAACTAACCAAAAAATATATATGCGCAGAATAATACAAGAAATAATATAACACTTTTATTTAATAGCAGCTTTTGCAGCTGAATCGTAACACTATTATATATTGTCCAGTAGATTTAGCTCCGTCAGTCAAAATTATTTTGTGAGAGTGAACAACGAACAAATTGGACAATGCACCAAACAAGTCACAAGGAAAACGAATTTTTGAATACTGCTTAGAAAATATATACAAATTGATGTTATGCTATCAACTAATTATATTTAGAATAGATATGTAGTTTTACCAATTTTTAACCATAAAAAGACATGATAAATCCTTATATAAAATGAGTAAGGGCTAGAAACATTTTGATGTACTTAAATAAGGAAAGTGTACTAAAGGGTGCTTAGGAATTTGAGAAGTTTATAATAACTTACCATTCCTTCCTCATTCTTCCCGATATTTTATTCCGTTGTAATTTGAAATCTGCAGTATTTTAGGTTTTAAAACCAGTTAATTTTATCCCATTTTCTTGTGATTTATAAGTCGTGCAGCTGTAAACCGAAGACTGTTCCAATAAAGGTATTTTTGTTAGTGCTTTCGGTCAAATTTGATTTTTATTCAATTTTCATAATTGTTACGTATTTTATTGTTTTAACTGTTGATTTTCCTAGTTGTTATGCTCAGTGTCACAGTCTGCCCTTAACAAGTTTGTGCCTCGGTCTTCTTCCGTATAAAAACCTTTGTCTGTTACGTCATTCATTAAAGTTTATGATGATAGAGGTATATTATCCCCGTATGGATTATCAACGTTGCCTATCAGTATAAAATGAGTACTTACCTATGTGTTGATGATTGAGGTTGTTAATTATCATGTTATTAAATCAAATAGTATTATATTACCAAATTGAGTTTATAAAATTGTTCGCTAACTATGCAGAACATACATATTATATTTATTTCTAACTTAAAACACGTTCATGTTACGAAACATTGGAAAGAGAATGGAACAAAGAAGAGTGTACAGTATGCCCGGTTTGCTTTTTCCATTTTATTTGCACAGTGCAAATACAACACCCCATAGCGATGTGGAAGTACTGCGTTGTTCTATTAATTAGCGATTTAATGTCCAGTGGGTGAACACTATGAATGAAAGTAGAATTGGAACATGTCGCTTAGTGTTGCAATAGTATGTAGCTTTAGTTATCAATATTCATTAGATACGACAAGAAACACATGATGATTTATAATGTGGTGCTGTTTTGTACCTTTCGTACCAAGCTCCAGATTTAGAGCATTAGTTCAGGAGTAATGCGCTTTCTGCGGTTGAAAGTTATGTATTGTTACAACACCATTATGTACGAGAGGAACTAATGACTGTAGTGTAAAACTGGGACATAACGCGACATTGACGTATTGAAAAATTTGAAGGTGCAAAAGGGACGCAATATTGTGTAGAGAAATTGGTGACAAATTTCTGGGGCAAAACGAGATTGGCGAGCTTTTTTGTTGCCTCCCGTTTAATTGGGTTGTGGGGGAAAAGTATGCCATTATCCATTATGAGAAATGTTCAGGGATTTCAATTCGCAAGAGAACGTAACTCAAAAGCCATCGTCAACAAGAATTCTGCATACCTCATTTTTAGCTTCCATTCTTGTCACACATTGAAGACTGCCGTATCATAAAACTATTAATTGTTAAGCAATGTTCCATATCCATTGACATGACACATTTCCCTGACAAAACTTCATAAACAACGCAACCCATAGTCATATTGTGAAAATGAACAACAGATAATTTCATTATCAAAATGTCTCAGTCACCAACATAACCTATAGGAACATCAGCAAAGTCATTGAATTTCAGACACGTCTGATACTCAGTAGCAGTTCATTATATCGCATTACATCTCCAATAATCCTATCAATATTCAGCGTAGTAGCCATTTGTTTAATGTTTATCGACTTCTATGGCTATGTCGAAGGAGCTATATATTTCAGATCCAAGTCAAAACGTAAGAACGAGAGATGCTACAAAATGAAAGTTTTCCCCAGGTGGCTACATGCTTGACTTGGCAAATGAAGAGTTTCCTTATCCAACTAAGCCCTAAGCCTAGCAAGCTTCGTAAAGATGACGACTATCATCATCATGATTAATTTGAAATTAGCTTTTGCTCTCGGGACGCTTTATGTGAGTAGAATCTTTCCATCGACTTTTTAAATTGGAGTTTAACGTCGTTTTAGTAGGAAATTTACGAGTTTAATTATTTTTGCGAAAGCAACAGTGGATTATGCTCACCCTTTTCTCGACGAAGGAAGTAAAGATCAGAAAACTGGAACAGGTGTACCGTGTGCACTTTCCAAGTTGAACTTACAACATTAAAACTCAAAAGGGTTCTTCAAAAGTTTGTCTCAATAATCGTATTTATCCGGAGCAAATAAAATAGTTTTTGAGTGAGTGAAAGGAAGGAGTATATTTGCACATTGGAAATAGTTTCAGATTGGTATAATGAGATAAATCTATGCAATTCCTTTAGCTTTCAAGTAATTCAAATAACTTTGGAATCTGAAGCCAAAATATTGATGAAGATATGGCATTTACCAATGCAGCAATGTCAAATGTTGACTTTTCTACTACTCAAAAAGATGGAACAAAGAAAGAATCTACTTTGGTTTGCTTGTTTTGCTGTTTTGTAAATACATCAGTAACTCATCCACTCCAAAATTGTCATATCATGTGTTTGAACCAAAGGATTTTGCTGAAATAGAAAGTCGTGACATGACTATTCATTGCGGATTTCTGACGAGTGGTTAATGCTGTGAGCCAGCTTGTGAAAGCAAATTTGAGATAAAACGTATGCAAAGCAACGATGTGTTTGTAAAACTTCATGACATGAGAAATCTGTATACTTGATCAGTACACAAATCTCGGGGCTTTTATGATGACGTGGTAGTAGCGACATGTACAGGTCTCCTATTTTGTTTTCCATGTGATAAAAAAATACCTTGGAACATGGTCCAAATAGTTTTTCCATGTAATACTTTCGTATTTTGTGAACACGGGATGGCAAAAAATCGTCCATGTTCCTCCAAGTCACTTAAATCATGTTGCATTATAGTATGGTTTGCTTTGTGACTAAAAACATTAATTAAACCTATCAGCCTCTTTGGATGATAGATGACCTGTAATTACTTTCAGTTATATATTAACTCCGTTATTAAATCTATAGTTGGACTGCAATGTTTTTGAACACGTTCGTTCACGCAAAAAGACGTGTCTCTTTTTAAAAGTATTTTCTAGATGAGATTTAGAACCACAAGGTGTTGCATGACGGAAGGGTTTTCTCATTTTTTCTATTTGGAGTTAGGACGTAATCTTGGAATCGCGATGAACGGGATCTCGGGTAGAATTGAAGAAATCCAACTTTAAAATTAAACGAAAGCTGTAGGTATCTCACATGTATTGTCAGATAGAATTTTACTTTGAGTTCTATAAGGTTGCGTGCTTGGATCGGATTGTATTGCATAAGTTATTCATTTATATAAAAAGAAAACACTAACGTATAGCTGCTTCCCATTTTTCGTGCAAAAAAGGTATTAAGGAGAGTGAAAATGGAAACTGACGAGAAAGAGATAAGTAATGAAAATTCATTCTTATTCCAGGATACGGAATAGATTTTAATCGTAAGTGAAATTGGTAACGCGAATCTACTCCATTTTTCAAGCCAACTGACAAAAAGAACCGAATTTGGTTTTTACTCTACAATCCTATCCAATCTATTTTATTTCAAATAGCTCACAAAATAAACTGGAAGTGTTATCCATCTCATGTTAATTAGTTGTGTTTACAATTCGCTTCGATTTTTGATGAGAAGTTCTGGATTAATTTGGAAATACATAGAAATGTAAAAACAGATTGGATTCTGTTTTCCAATAAAAATATAAATTGATTTCTAAAATTTTCCTTTCCAAAAGGAATTTGCTCGTTTTCAATGTTTGTAGAATCATATGGAACCCGAACTGGGCGAGAGACAAATTGTGTTATCAAATTTATATCACTCATGAATTGAAATCCAACAAACCTCCAGACGTCTTTGAATTATACTAAAGGGGTAATAGGAGATATTGCTATAATTTTAAATTCAAGCAAACGTTTTTTATTAATCGAAAGGCAAAGCCTTATGCACAGATTTTTATAAGAATTTTTGAGCCATGTCTCTGAAACAAAATCCCCTCATAAAGTTTGATTGTTCTACCTCAGCAATAAATCTTCTTAATCAAAACCATGAATATGTACTGAATCCAAAAGTATTAGATATATCCATACCAAAATAAATACATGCGGGCTATTGCTACGCAGTCGGGGGATTGAAGAATGCATGAGGAATAATCCCACATCAACTCAATTAGTAGTGCTTCGTACTATAAGACGACTAATTTTTAATTTTCAGCTCTTCAGCGTTTCCTTCTTTAGAGCCCCGGCTTATCAAACCGCTTTGGACCAATCAAAAATCAATAATAACAACTACAGCTTTGATTTCAAAGGCCAACATACTGTGTGGAATACAGAATTCTGCTCATAAACATTGCATGAGCTTGATGACTATTCGAATTTTCCTAATGCATGAAATACTGTCACATCCGACTTTCTCTTCTCCGCTCATTCTTTCATCGATGTGTGTGCACCAGAATGATTTGACGTTGTTATCATTCTTTTGGATTTTAATTTGTTGTTTTGTTAGCTAACTCTCGTGAGATTAGTCCGGTATCGAATAAAACTATTATAATTTGATTTACAATTTGCATCGAGTTCAAGAGCTAGTGATTTTTGGCTCGTTTTTCTCCAAATTTCCCTGCATCTACCTCAAGGTGAACTGTGAAAGAATTAGCATAATATTAGTTGTCAGCGTCTCTCAGTTTCATTTGTTTCTAATTTTTTTTTTAATATTCCCTTATTTCATTTCAGAATGGCATCAAATAACCAAGCGTTAACTGTGGCGGCGTTCGCTATGCAGTTTCTTACGGCGGATGAGAAATTACAACTACTTGGAGGCAATGTTTCACGACCTTCCCGTAGTGCAGCCAATGCATCATTCTTCGAGTTGTTGGAGAGTGCACGCGTTCGTGATGGAACTATACAGTCTACTCTTCATCCAGTTTCAAAAACTACTCCGATTGGAGCTGGTGAAAAGCCGTCCACGGTTGCTCCTCCAAAACTGGTGAAGTCCGGAGTTCCGCTCGTTCAGATGATCAAGGGTACGTCAAGTTACTCCGTATAATAATAGTTGATGATGATCAGTTGTCGAGTATTGCTATAATTTGTCATACTTTGTATTCTGTCATTTCAGTTGAGAAACCTGATTCTGTAGAAGCAACTCCAGCCCCCAGTACCAGCGGAAGTCGACCGATCATCACAACTGACTCGGATGATTCGTCAGATTCGTGTTCCACTCTGCACGTCGATGAGGAGAAGCCTGTTAAGCTGGCAAGCAGACCTGTTCATCATGAAGACTCAAACGATGGCGAGAGTGAGAGGGATGAACCTCCTCCAAGGAAGAAGTACAAGGTAAACTACAAAGACAAGGACTATTACCTTGATGAAAGTGATGGACTGTTCAAGTGCCGAAAGTGTGGTAAGTAAAACTCTACAACGACTACAACATTCATATCCATTGGCTAAATCTTTGCCATTTACAATAATTTTTATTTCATTTCGCAGCTTATGAATCAAAGAGTAAAACAAGCGCAGCAGTTAGGAAGCATGTTTTACGACACATCACAAATAAGACCTGCAGATATTGTAACCATATGCAGTACAACAACAAGAAAAGGTTGGAGGCGCATGAAAGCAAATGTAAGCTGAAGCAGCGGAAGAGGATCAGGAGCCGTCAGAACAGTCATAAGGATTAAGTATCCGGAAAATGTTACGCTCACATTTGTTTTTTTGTTACGAGCACCAATTTGTTACGACCATATTTCTCTCGCTACTATATGACTATATTTTAAATGAGTATTGACCGTATCCGGTTCAGTTGCCCATTACGATTAATTAACTGTTTGCTGTTCTTTGTACAACTACTATTTTGTAAATTTATGCTCTTCAATACGGATTCTCATGTTGCCCTCATTAAAATATTACGTTTCTGTACGAGTTGTTAATACTAATATCAGAATAAAGTCCGCAATAATTATTATTTGGTTTTGTTTATGGAATATGTACTTTAGAGTCAACATTGTTGTCGCGAACGTTATATAGATTGTTAAGCTTTATTGATCGTGGAGAGTGTGTGTTACTTTTCTTTCAAGACAATTTTGGTCAACTTGTATTTTACTTAATATGCTGATGATTTTTCATAATATGCTTTGCAAAACATTTTTGTACATAATGTATTTCTTCTTCTCGATCGAACTCTTATTATGTCTAAAATACTTAATATTAAGCCCTAATGTCACAATTTCATAAGTCGTATCTCATCGTATGCATTTCTGAGTATAAAAGGCATGACATAACTTGCAGCTCACGTGCTCCCATGCACTCTGTCAATTGACTAGAAATTCTTCCATGTCCCCCAGTTCTTATTTTGACGAGTAAAGGTTTCATTTCCTTATTTTAGGCTGTACTATCATTTACTTGTTGAGAGATTCAGCATCATCTTTTACTGTAACCTCTTATTCATCTTTCGATGCACCAAATAATGGCAGCAAACATGAAATGCAAGAGTGTAAACGCACTCATATACGTTCGAAAGGTATTATTGCAAATCAATCATCCGAAATTGAAAGGTCAGCGAGTTTTCAAATAACCGGGCTTGTGTAATAGCATGTCGAGGTATTGTTTGGCTGATGATGAATATGCAGTGCCAATTGAAAACAGAACCTTCTGGACAGGATCAAAGGCAACGATAATGCTCCAAATGGCCAATTATAGCTTGCAATATATCAATCAAAGCTACTGAGTACATGATGATGAATATCGTGCAAATTTAAATCAAAACTTTTGGACAGGGTCGAAGGTCAAAGTATTTCAAATGACCAACATAGCTTATCACATATTATTCGAAAGCTACTGCAAATGCTGGTTTATAAATATGCATTGCAAATTGAAATCGGAAGTTTCAAATAGAGGTCAAAGGTCATGCCCTTTTAAACGACACCCTAGTGGAGTGATATTATATCATTCGAAAGCTTGTCTATTGATAATTTATTTTAAGACACGTATTTTGTCTCACAAATTACATCCACTAAAGGTAAATACATACATGCTACATTATTTAATTCTTTATATAAAAGAAGACAATTCCGTTCAGTTGCTTCCCATTTTTCGTGCAAAAAAGGCATCTCCAATCCGATCTATTTTATTTCAAGTAGGTTACAAAATAAAATGCAAGTACTATTCATTGATGAGAAATTTTAGATTAATTTGGAAATACAGTAGAAATGTAAAAACAGTTTGGATTACATAAATGTATATTTGTGTTTTCCAAAAAAATACAAATTGGTTTCTAAAATTTTTCTTGGAACTCAACACTCTATTTGGAACTCCAGAAGTCTATGAATTATACTAAAGAGGTAATAATAAACGCTTTTTATTAGGCGAAAGGCATAGCCTTATACTTGATTTTTAGATAAACCTTTTTTAGTTTTAAGCCCTGTATCTGAAAAAATTCGCTCTCGTGAAGGTTATAAATAATTGTTCTCCCTCAGCAATAAAACACATTTTTCCTTAATCAAAACCATGAATATGCACTGAATCCAAATGTTTATTACAGATTTAATAAAATTTATATGTACTTCCTGCAATAAATTATATCACTATTATTTTCATCCGACAAGGAGAGAAATAAAATTAAAACGATTCAATGCTATGATATGAGTGCTATGCGTATTATTATGCACTTATTACATGTCGGTGGGATTAATCCGTAGATAAAAAGCATTCTGACAAAATCAACGTGGGGTGACTTGTCTTCAGACACTCCATCATAATATATCATACATTCAATGATCGAGTAAAAAACTAAGACCACCCAAACTTCGTGGTCGAATTTACACTTCCAAAATCAACGAGACACATAAATATCTAAAGTAAGAACCCAAACAACAGTGAGCAGGTAACATGTGCAAAGGCAAACATTCATTAATCTCAAATATTAATCGGCCCTCTTATCTAATTGAACGAAAATAAAATGAAATAGAAAAGGGAAGTGATTTCATTTATGTTTTTAAAAAATCAATGGTATCATTTAAATAAAGTAATAAAATTCACAACAACAATTGCTACCGTATATTGCTATACTTTCGTATGAAAGATATATCGCAAACTTATTATTAGCTCTATACCTGATAACTGATGATGCAACACAAGCTATTTTACGATTCAAATTTTTGTAGAAAAGTTTTAAAAATATATAATCCACCTGGATTTATTTTAGTTGGACATTTCTCTCATGAAAAATCTAAGTATAATAAATTACATTAAATAAATAATAATCGGATCAAAAGTTCTCAAGCCGGGAGAATTATGTCGTCAGTTAATTGTTCATCTGGAAAAACTATAAAATTGGCTGCTTACGTTCTTTGCACTTCCACTTGTAGTTTCTGCGTGTTCTAATAAAATACCCGATTCCACAAAAATTAAAATGAAGTCAAATTTTTCCGTTTTAATTGGTATATTTGCAGTCATCGGGAGCTGCATTATCTTTGTCCCTGAATGGTTTCAATGTGAGCAACCAACTACAGCTCCAACTGAGGTACAGCTTCAACCAACAACTACAAACTGAGCAACCACACTTACAACCTCCAACTGAGCAACCAACAACTACAGCTCCAACTGAGCAACCAACAACTACAGCTCCAACTGAGCAACCAACAACTACAGCTCCAACTGAGATAGTTTCAACGACAAATTCAACTGAGGCACCTTCAACTGAGTTAGGTTCAACTGCAGCTCAACTGAGATAGTTTCAACGTCCACACCAACCGAAGCGTCAACAACGACAGCTCCAACTGAACAACCAACAACTACAGTTCCAACTCAATCGCCTTCCACGTCTACACCAACCGAAACGCCGACAGATACCAGTACAGAGCAATCAACAACGCCTTCTTCAGCAGAGGAAAGATCTGCAATGTCGCACAAGCTAATGATTGCAATGCTGTTTATAAAATTGTTTCATTTAACAGTTTCTTAAACCTACTTATAAACACCACAGTCTACAAATTATGTTTTTCATGCAATTAAACGCCATTTTAACATTACGGCTAATTTAGTTACTTGATAAAATGTTGTATTGCATCGGGATTCGAAAGTAATGTTAATACGAAAAAATAAAGTAATATCAAAATTCATTAAATCATGTACCTCACAGTTCAAATTTGCATTTACTTATTTACGAAAGTACAACTCAATGAATACAATCACAAAAAAGACTTCCGCATTTGTTTGCAAATGCAATGGAAAACCGCTTAATAATCCAATTGAGTCGTACAATTGGTTTCCCTGTCTTCACCGAGCATTATGGTCTGATGCCCTTGATATTATGCAGTAGGATAAGAACTTGAACTACTTCGTTTCATTTCATTTTCAATGTTTTTGTGGCATTCATAAATCAGTCAAAAGCAATGCTAATAATTCATTTAAAGTTTTCCTGCTATAAATATAAAACATATATATCAATATTCAAAAATACAATATTATTATTTGAATTTAGGCTTGCGGTTTTCCATTCTAACTTAAGTGTCAAAAGAAGAAAAACCAATGAATAATTTTGGGAAACCACACCACATCGGCAGTTTTTCCCACACCAGTGTGGTGTTTTGCTTTATAAATAAACTTCTTGAAAGAAAGTTTTACGAATTTCCCAAACCTCTCTACTTTGTTTGTATTCCTCATTTCCAAGATTCAGAAATTTTAATTTGACTTTATGAAAAAGGCTTGTGGTAGGACAGACAAAGTGTTCCATCCCGTTATACCTCCATTATAAAATTTAAAATTACAACAGTAATTTGAAAAAATTTTACGTGCTCATGCGATATCCAACTGATAAACACTATGGAAGAGAAAATAATACAGTTGGAGCTGCTGCAATTAGTCACCAGCTTACAAGATGAGTACACAAACACAATTAAACTACAGAAACCCTTGGAAGATGAGGTTACTTCTAATAATCCGTCGAGCAAGATCCATGCGCTTCATCTCAAAACCAAAAAATATATAATTCAGAAAGGTGTCAAACTGTTTGAAAACTATCTTTGCAATAATATTGACAAATTATTTAAAACTGTTCAAAAGGACTCCTCCAAAATTGAGAATTCAGTTGAAGATGCAAGGCAAACAGGAGAACTCATGATTCAATTGCATTCTTTAAATATGAAGAACAAAACGTTAGAATTGACAGAGAATGGGTTGAAAGAATTTCACGAGTGCGAGCGCCAAAGAATTTTAGATACCTTTGAAGAAAAAAGTAATTATCCCAAAGAAAGTCCACTATTTCAAGCTCTTAAAACGGAAGTGGCAATTCATCTGGATGAAGATTACGAAAACCAGAGGATCATATTAAAACAGAAAATTGCGGAACTTGAAAAGATAAGCAAGGATCTTGAAAAAATCTATGAAAAGGAGCTCCACAAAGCTATTTCGGAATATCATAAAAACAAGTTGATTCCTCCAGCAATGAATTTTGAGTTGCATGAAACAGTTGCATTAACTGCAATATCAAAATCAATTTTTGAGAAACATATTCCCATCGTTTCACCATCTACAGGCGTTCTTCACGCACTAAAAAGTTTTCTGGATAAAAAGTACCGACTCAAAATTTCTGATCATATTGTTGTTGGAATTGACCTTGGATTAAAGTATGCTCGGATTGCTGTCTACTTTGAAGGAAAAGTTCGTAATATTCCGCATGTTAATCAGACAGGAAGCCTTAATTCTTCTTCGTGCTACATGGGTCTTGGAGATGTCGTCAATTATGAAGGCCAAAACATTAAATCTAAGAAAAATTCATCGTCGTCTCACATCGCCCCAAAAAATAATGAAATGAAATTTTCCTGGGATCATCTCTTGGGCAAACCTACTTCGGATTGGACTTTCACCGCGCAGCAGGATATGACAAGGAGTTCTTTTTTTAACAGCAATGAACGGGATTCTGCCACACAAATTATTTCGACGTTGTTTCGCAGGCTCCGAGAAAATACTGAACTGTTCCTTGATATTTCTGTGAATCAATGTGTTGTCACAGTCCCCAATTGTTTAGATGAAAAGAAGAAAAGTTCGATATTGGAAGCTGCACAATTAGCAGGTTTCACAAAAATTAAGCTGTTAGATGAAATCGTGGCTACTGCGCTAGTACACCAATACATGTGCAAACCATTGGCATTAACTAAGAAAACAGTGCTAGTTAATCTTGGAGAAATAAGCTGGGATTTTTATATGTTGAAGGGGTCGCCAAAAAAGTATAGTCTTCCGCATTTCCATAAATTTGATGGCGGATTTCAGTTAAAAGATAACTTGGCAAATTATTGTATCTTAAAGTTTTGTGAGAAGGAACATTTAGTTCCAACGGAATTGATATCTGATGTGAAAATCAAAAAACGTCGTTTATTGGAAAAATGTGGGAAAGCAATAGTTTCTCTGTCAGTTCAACAAAAAACTGATGTTATTCTCACCGACTTTTACAACAAAATTTCTCTGAACGTTCTAATTACTCGAGAAGAGTTTGAAAAACTGAATGCTGAGCAGTTCAGGAGAATTAGTGACGCGATTGGTGGGAAAGTAGAAAATAAAAATGCTGAAGCAAAAGGAGTTTCTGATGTTGTTCTTGCCGGAAACTATAGTGGGATACCTATAGTACAAAAAACGATTATGGAAACTCTCAAAGGAATAAATGTATTTGTTGCAAGTTCTGAGCTTGGTATTGAATCAGATGAAGTTGTAGCATTTGGTGCTGCGCTGAAAGGTGTAATGTTGTCTGCAATTGAAATGAAGCGAAAAACCAAATAGTTGAAACTTTGTATTTGCATTCTTCTATTTTTTATGTTATCATACAAATTATTCTTGTACCATGTGAAGCCAAATAAAGCTGATTATTATTGTTCATGTTACTTTGTG
Organism: Orchesella cincta; assembly: GCA_001718145.1. Lineage (NCBI taxonomy): Eukaryota > Metazoa > Arthropoda > Collembola > Entomobryomorpha > Orchesellidae > Orchesella > Orchesella cincta. The sequence goes on along the minus strand of LJIJ01000676.1, from coordinate 31,786 downwards.
CCAAATTAGAATTCAGTACTGTTGTTCAATTTGGTGCAAAAATAACATAACCATCCAAATTTTGTATCTTTCACTTACAAACATATTAACGGAAGTGGCTATGGGTGGTCCAACATAAAAATTTGATAACTGATATAAAATTTATTAAGGTTTAAGATACAACTTGAAATGGATTCAAAAACAAAATTTGCGGTATCCTGAATAAATTCTTCAAATAGCCGTGTTTCCGTTAAACACTTTTCCGTAAACTCATTGTGGATTGGTATCATGTACTAAATTTGAAATACGGTATTGGTAGCAGTTCAAATATAAAAAGCGCCGATATAAATTTCGCAAATTCAAAAGACTCTAACGTTGAGGGTAGAACGCACTCAACAGTATTTTGTAATCAGTGAGAATTCAATCTTCATTTATCTGTCCAAAATGTTTTCTAAGTACAGACAAGCGGCTTCCTCTTTGATTGCATATCATTGCTTTAATTATTTCGAATACTCTACAGGAACTTTGCTCACGAACAAGTAAATTAGTATAATTACTTAATGAACAACTGGTGTGTATTACAGCTGGGGTAAACTATTCAGTCTCTGCTCGACAGGTATTATCATGAAACACGGACCTGTAAGGGCTATGAATACCAGATGCTTTAGATCCTAGATAATTAAGGAAGGCTTAATCCAATAGTGGTTTAGATTGTTCCTCTTCAAGACTCTGAAAGACTGATTTTTCGTGTCCGTGAATAATCATTCACAACTCATCATCATTATCATCGGCATACTATTTGTCATCATACATGCATAATTATTGCATTGACACGAGTGTGCGTTTCATGCACATTCCATTTACATCATCTTTACATCATCATTGACACATTTATATCGCATAATATTATATGTACCTATTATTACTAAATGTGATTCATTACTATTAGTTTACCAAACTGTATTTAAATATTGTAGAATTTGGCTTCGAGCAAAGATAGCTGCCCCGTGTCAAGTCTCTGATTTGTTTTGTGCAATGATTAGTGTACCTCAAGTAACCACCTAGGAGGCGCTGTCATGGGCAAAGATGCCTATGCTTTCAGTGCTTAGGTAGCGTTGGTTAAGCGTGGAATACGGCGAAGGCAATATATATGTGCAAAAAATGTGTTTAAGTTGTAAATCGTTCAATATCAAATTTCAATTTCATTACTAATTCCATACAGTAGTATTCCTTTTCCACAGATACAGTTCCGTAGTTGGAAACCTTTTTGCATACTATACTAAATAACTAGAAATGTAGTTTCAGCATACGTACCATACAATGTTAACCAATTCTCTCATACTTGAGCGCATCGATTAATTCGCAAATTTCCATACTTTTCTACCTCTCTTAAATGACGTGTATGAATATAAATTTTTATTTTATATAAAATGTCATCCATTGCATTTTTTTCATATTCAATTTAAATTCATAGCCATACCTTCTCGATTTCTTACTGAATATTATGTAGAACTGGGCAAAAGAGTATTGATTTGTATTTTTATACTTCAAAGAATATATATAACCCATAAATTTTGCTTTAAAAGCCAGTTTAAAGATAAAGTCATACGTAACCGACCATTTGAAACTAGTTCATCGCTATTCATTTGAATGAGACCTTGTGACAAGGTCCTTGTCGGATAATTTTTTTCAACAAAACGAAAAAGCAATATATCTGAAATACTTGCAAACTATTTGATTCAATGATTAATACACCAAATGACGTCTCCGCTAGTTCTTCAGTCATTGCAACTTAACGAATATTTGGAAGCACCTCCGCTACGTACGATTTTACATTAGGTGGAACGCCTCTACTGAACGGCTAGAAACAGACCCCAAGCGGATTCACAGCATCATGTGGTACATCGGATGTCTTTTTCCGCAGTTGGTTTTGTTCGGTTTAAACGCATTCCTTCTCTGTGTTGGTCTCCACAATCCGGTGTCGAACAAGTTGATAAATTGGATAGCAACTATTTTTTTACACAATATGTAATGTGTACTGCCTCGGAAACACAATTCACCTCATTAGAGATGACAATAGAAATACAGCAACATTATTTTAACCGCTTACTTATTTACTCCGAGCACCTTGCCTTAAAGGATAATTACTCCAAAATAAAAAGTGTGCCATGAAAATGCAGGATTTTCTTTCAAACATGAAAAAAGGTATAAAATTTATACAAGATTGTTAAACAAAACATTTACTGCTAAGTAGTACTAATAATCAATATAATGCACCTCAAAATTAAATTTTAGAGTTTCAACAAATTCTCAAAACTGGAAAATGCGATTCTATCGGGCTTCTCTTAAACTTGCTCTCAATGGCAACAGCATTTTTGGCCATCTGTGGTGTCACTAGCATCAGGATTTCTCGCAGTGCAAAACATTAGAGTGGATCCTCCGTTCCTGGTCTTAACTTATTTCTTTCCATATAACAAATACTGCCAATTTTATGATTCTAATGTGTATATTGTAGGTGTTATGGTGTTACACTATGTTGCAGTAGCCGAAATTGCCAGAGTCGTTGCTTTCATTGTGACATGGGGCCTTTCAATAATTTACAGTGAAAAAGCCATATTGCTTAGAATTGCCTATTTGGCAAGGAGAAACTTTGAGTTTGGAGTAAGGGAATACAACACATTGTTTTTATTACATCAATGTGGCCAAGTAATATTTACGTTTGTTGCATTTCTAACACTTGGCGTTGGCTATGTCGCTATAGCAGTCTCTGCGTCAGTCACTATTTCAGTGATTGGGATTTTACCTATTCAAATTTACTGGATGTATCCCTTTTTGCTGTCTGTTTGTATGTTAAAAGTACACTTTGGGCTACTACAAGCAGCAGCATGTTACGATTTAAGCAGTGGTATGATCATAAGCTGGAGGGCTAGAATCATTGGAACTTATGGAACAAAATTTAATAAAAAGGTGCTAAAATCGCTTACTCCGATTTGCTTTCACTTCGCTTCGTATAGGCAAGTTAATAATGAGTTTGCAGTAATATATTTACAGTCTGCTGTTGAGCGAATTGTGGATATATTATTGTTGCTCTGAGAAACTAAATGTTAGGTGTAATTTGGAAAAGTGGGCCTTAATAATATGTACGATCTAAAAGAAGTTTTCAGTTGGATGATTAGGTTTACAGTTCCGTGAGAGCATAATCAAGTTGGCAAACCTATGCTAACTAACATCTCAAACGGACCTCCGACATGATCTTACTTAATTTTGATATAGTTGCCATCTCTAAACAACGTATTGTTCAATTTATATTTAGGAATAATAATTTACAAAAGCCAGTCAATGTGACATTATTCAAACTTCAAACCACGACATCCAGATAGTGTTGAGACTACTAAACGAAATTCTACTTTATTACTCCTATAGTTGCATAAAAAACAGAGAATGGACAAGATCAGTGACGATGGGAATGTGAATGCATTTAATGTTTAACAAAATCGGATTTAGCAATTTTGTATCGAATTTAATTAACTAAAAAACTTAGCAAAGAGAAAAGAATATAATCTAATATAATGTTAATTAGTTGTCGTTGTCGAGTTTAATATGCTATGATTGTTTAATCGAGGTTATGTTGCAATTGGATGAGTTGGATGAGGATGAATGATACTACGTTTAGGAAATGATGGAAAATACATTAAAATGGTGAAGTAAACTTGTAGTTTAAGTGTCTAATGGAAATCAAGGTCAGGAATTTATTCGGAAAAGAAAGCTCAAACTGTCGCTCCGTCGGATTTAGTAAAAAAGAATGAGGTGTAAAATGGAATGAATGACAAATAACAACTTTCAAGAAATCCATTTATCACCAAATTTCTAGACTTCTAGACTAGAATTCACGAGAATGTGAAAGTGTTTATAACTTTGAAGCAATTATTACAAGCACGAAGTTAATAGCTAATAGATGCTATATACAATAATATTCTCATATAAAACGTTGTTCACCTACAAATTGCATAATTGATTGCTTTGTACTCGTAGCTCAAGCATGTATCCCATTTATGTATTATCAATGATATGTGACATCATTGTAAGTGTGTTTTGCTTAACTTTACATTTAAAGGATATCAAATGTCATTTAAAATTAAATAAAATGCTTAGTTTATACTTGTTAACGAGGAATCATTAAGGAATAATCAATTGTTTATTTTCATTCAGAACAACGTATTTTAGCGCATTGTTTGTGGGTATTAGTAAGTGTTCAATCAACCTCGTAGGTTTGGGGTATTGTGAAGCAACCTACATAAATCTGACAAAACGAGAAAACCACAGTTGGTAAATTACCATGTCTCATTGAGACAGGAAATGGTATCATGCATATCTGTTATAGATCCTGTTGAACGCTCTGGAAAACCAGCAGGTATTTCTAACGAGTAATCCTTAGCAGTACTTGATGTATCTCATCCTGTGTGCAATTTCCAAGTATCAATTCAAATCTCATTACAAACCGTCAATGGTAAATTAATACTGTAGCATTACATTTTCCAGTCTAAGTCATTATTAGTAAATTAGCGTATATATTTTGTTTATCTATTTTCCATATTCCGTATTCGACGCTAGATTGCCAATGAAACCCACGTAAGTGGACTGATTACGTGGCTGATTCGGACGAAATTCTGTCATCTTGCAATTTGGACGAATCTGAATTTAACATGTCATACAACCTCTATATAGCCATTTTGCGCTAAATCGACAGACGTTTGTCACATTTTTAAATTTATGAAATTAAAACTCTACGTATCTTTTGAGTTCGTCAAAACGTTTGTAATCATTGCATTCACCATGTCCAATTACCCCTAAATATTCACTTCAGCAAAATCGGATGACTTTATGTTTGCGCGGGCATAACTTCCAAAGTGCACGATCGAAAATTATTACTCAAAAAGCTCTTTATACATTGTGCCAAATTTGGTCCAAATCAGTAAATGTATGCAACCGGGAGACTGCGCAAAGGCAGACGGAAAGACAGACCGACAACTCAGAAAAATTATGACGTACTGATTGCATTCTTTTACGGAATAAGAAGGTACATCCGTTCTCGAGTATTTCAAGATCTATTTGCAAAACCACAACATCCCTCACTGGCATAATTTTCTTGGTAGAAGATTCATTCCTACCGAGTTGTGAAACGAATTGCAAACTGAATTGTCAACGTGAAGGAATAAATTTTTATATGCTCTTGATCGTATCTCACGTCCTTTTTAATTAAGTATTAGCCCTATTTGAACTAGAAAATTTGTGTAAAATGGTAAGTTTTCTAACCAAACACTACAGTAATTTAGGTTAATATTTTTAAATTCTGACTATGTTCTTAATATGCAGACGGAACCAATCCGGAAGGCAACACTGAGCTTCCGATATTGTGGGGTTACATTCTTAACTGTGGTTGTCGTAATCCTAACAGCTACAGTTGGCTACCTTCTCTTGCAGAATACTTCCTCAGAGAAACACTTAAAGGACCTGAAGCTAGATCAGCCAATGGTATTTCAAGCTATAATATCCGAGCCTTGTGACGAAAACCTCAAATATTTACGTTCGACCGGTAATGACGGGAACATAGAATATCAACTGGAAATTTCTGCAAGAGATAATCTCGATTTTCACAAACTTGTCGAATACCTGGCCGCCGCAAACTGTACTAGTTTGTTTTTTACAACTAATCAAGCCGGAGCAACACTTCTGCATCAAGCAGTAAAGCATTTTGATGTATTGAACAAGACGTTGGATATATTCCGTGCAAACCAGACAACTTTAAATGCTATTGATAACAATGGAGATTCCATCTTATTTTACGCCATTGCTGGTGAAAGAAACACATCGTTTCTCACTACTTTAATGAATTTTGGGGCGAATTGGGACATCATGAACCATAACAAACAAACTGCACTGCACTCCGCTGCATTGACAGGAAAAATGGAAAATTTGGAGCTGTTTATTTCACTAGGTAAAGATAAAGTAATGGCAAAAGACTCTCATAATCGCACGTTTTTGCACCTTGCTGCAAATATTAAAAGGAAGCATAATTATTTCAAACAAGTTGTTGAGCATTTGAATATCATAAACTGTACAAAATCAATTTTCAACCAAACTGATGAACTCGGCGCAATGGCACTGCACTATGCCGTCCGACGGCTTTCCATTAGAAATGAAACGTTACAAATCCTGTTTAATAATTCTGTTAATATAAATGCAGTAGATCTTATTGGTAATTCTGTCTTGTTTTATGCGATTGAGGGTGGCCATTGTAAGTCATTTATTGAAACTTTGGTCAAATTTGATGCCAACGTAACGATAGTAAATGTCAGAAACGAAACTGTTTTGCATCAAGCTGTAAACTTTTATAGGGGTCAGTTCGGTGTCTTAAAATATCTCATTACGGCTGCTCAGCATGTAATAGATAGGAAAGACTTGAGTGGTCGCACATTTCTCCATATTTTTGCCGCACGAACGTGGAGATGGCAATATATTTCCTTTAAAGAAATAATTGGTTTTATGCATTCAATCAAATCCACAAGTTCTTTTTCCGTCAGAGACAATAGCGAAACTACAGTACTTCATTACGCAGTTTGGAGTTTTCCTGTATTAAATGAGACACTTGAAATATTCAGAATTAATTATGTGGATTTCAATGCTATCAGCGTTGATAGCGTCTCTGTCCTTTTCTACGCAATCCAAGGTGGTCGCGACCAAATATTTCTCAACACATTGATGAATTTCGGAGCGGACTGGAGAATCAAAGATAATCGTAACAATACAGTGTTACACGATGCTGCCGCATTTGGGAACCTGCCCGCTGTCAAACTGTTCATAGCTCTTGGAGCTGATGTAGATGCTGTAAATGCGGACGGAAATACACCATTACATTCCTTATTACTTGAGAAATCTGTGTGCAAAAATGGGTATAAAATTTTAAGCGAACTTGTGAATCACAATGCAAAACTGGGAAAGAAAAGAAATAAATTTGGGAAAACGCCTTTGGACTTGGTAAGGGAGACTCCTCAGCATGGAAAAAAGGACAGCCTTGTTGTTGACTTGATTGAAACCGCTTCTAAGTAGCAGTGAGAAACTTTAATATAAATTCTGTCAAATGTCAATGTAATTATAGAGTAGTTTAAAAGATAATTAATAATAGATAATAATTCATATTTTAATAATATTATTATAATAATAATTATTATCTATATTATTCAAAGATTAATGGTAACTGAATAGCTAATCGTAAGTATAAATTTTACCGTGAGTAATGTTAATAGTTTGAAGTGTTTAAGTTGTCATTATTTATGCACATACGAATTCATTAAAAGCATTTCCATTCCTACTCTTAAAGCCATATCTTATTTTTAACAGCGACGAAGGATATTTCATTATTTTTCATGTTAAAACACTTAACTTTATTAGTTTAATATTGTTGAAATTTTATGACAATAAATATTGTTTTCCCGTATTACGGATACATTTCCTTGTTCTTCTTTTTCGTATTTCGGTGCATGAAAAATACGCAGCTGCAATAATTCTTCAACATATAGGTGACTATTTTTACTCCATATCAAAGGTTTGAAATCTTGTTCAAAACAAAAATTTGGGTAAATTCGTGATCCAGTAAGACATATTGATGTTTCTTGAACAAAAAAGGCAATTGTTATAAAAATAAAGACGCAAAAGGAAGATGTATGAAAAGTCAAATAGAAATTGCCTTTGACGTTCGAAGCCGCTTTCCAGTATTGTTTCAAAAACAGTTCAATAAATGCATAGGCCTGTTTTATGATTCATAATGCATTCAGCATCGCAGAAGTTATATGGTTGGGGCAAGATCCCATAAGTCTTTTCTTCCCAAACGTCTTTGTTTTTACTCAGAGCTGAGTACATGTTTCTCATTATGAAATACATATAGTTGATGTTGCTGAGACAGGCATGTGCTCTTCTTGTTGTGGAAGAAAAAAGTCTAGGTCATGCATCCATTGTTCAGTAGAGATACAGCAGCAGTGACACACTGAAACAAAGTAGAAATATATGGTCAAAGGGGAAAATAATTTTAAATTGTGACTTATAGTTTCAAACTCGTTGAAAAAAGTGCTGTAGAACAAGTGAAAGTAACCAAATTCTTTTTTCGGACAGAACAACTTATATCGATTGGATAAGATTTATTTGAAGAAAAAGTTAATTAACACGTTGTAAATTTGCTTTTTGCTTTCCAGCACATTAGTCAAGTCGGATATGACCGAAGTGGTCGAATATTAGTATCTCACGCCAATAGTGATAGTGCTTTTTTCCTGTACAAGAGATATGACATCTCTTATTCCTTGGTTATGGCCATTTGCCCCTTATTATTATTATTTTATTTTATTATGCGCACGAGAATGATATTCATTTAGTGCAAAAATAGGTAGTAGATAATGCAATTTCATGTGTTTAGGTTTATAAAAAATTAGGAGGTAAAAATATGAAAATATTTTTGCTTTTCTGAAGTGCATGCGCTCTCTACACATATATTCGTATTGAAAACGTAGTAGTTGGTTGGAAACAATGGTTAGCTAGTAAATTGTAAACAAGACATGTAGGATCAAGCAGCGATGCAATATGGATTTATTGTAGGGACATAAAATAGTGTATAGTCATAAATAAAGTATGTGTCCCAGATTTCAACTTAAAACAAAAAAAATACGACGACCAAATTCATCTGAAATCTTAAGTACACCTAGCAGCCAACATGAAACAAAATTGCCAGATACAGATAGACCTTTGTTGACAACTTGCACAGCATTTCGTTTTATTATTCTGGTCTCTAGTAATGTACTCACCATTGCAGAACCTTACGAGAACTCTACAACAATGAGCTATATACAATCCCAAGAATTCGTAAATCAGGCTTACACTTACAACTAAAATGCGGTGAAAAACCAGCTATGAATGCATTACCTTTTACTCACTCATCTCATCTCACTCTTTTCGTATCGCATTTTAACAAATAAAGTTGTTCGTGCTGGATAAGAGTTGAAGTTAATTTTAATCATTTTGTTTCAGTAACAGGAATACTAGTTCACTTACTAAATTATCTTAATTCAACTGTGACGTGAAACTGTGCTAAACATGGACTGTAACGGGAAGCCAGCAGCAGAAACTTACGTTAACGATTTGGACGATGCCAATATAATAGTCTGGTCAAAATAATATCAAACACGAATGTAAAACATCATAAAATTACGTGTTTGTTACGTAAACATCACCATTTTCGACGGATTCATATAGAAGCTGAGAAGGACGAGCAATTAGCAGAAAGATCTAGGCAAATAAAAAATATGTGCATTGAGATAGGTCTCAATAGTGAGGAGATTCCGGACCAATGTTCAAAAACAATGTTTCCACCATGAAAATTATGTAGAGAGCTCGTAGAATGCCTCATGGCGGACAAAGAGGCGATTTATATTCTTCAAAAGAAAATGGCTGAAACAGTGAAAACTATCCAGAAAAATGTAGTTGATGGGGCAAAGCGAAGACCAAGAACTAAAGGACCGATTCATCCCCTTGTAGCTGCAGCTGAAGCCAGAAAGTTTAAAAAGTTGAGAGAAATGATTCTTGAAGGTATAAAATGTCTATCTTTCATCATCATTGTGAATTTCTGACCTGCTAAAAGTGATTTTTATCCAATTTAGGCTATACTAGAATGCTTCAAATCACTGACAATGTGAACCATCGTGGCGATATTGATGAAGAACCGAAGGAATTCGTCAATAAGATGGTCGTAAAATCAACTTCGCATACAAATGGCAGCAGCAGGGGCCAGGATAATTTGATAAGCGGAACACATGATTCTATTGCTACAGCCGCAGCAGTTTATTCAAACATTTCTCCTTCCATCAGTTTGACACTGGAGAATACCCCTGAAACAACGAGCTTGGAAAGCATGTCACCTCAGATAGACGAGAATGGCAGTTACAAAATTGAGCCTGCGACCACTTCAGCTTCAAATATCACCCCTGCCGTTACAACTCCGTCTGCTGAAATAACTGTCAAGGAGAAAGCAGGGTAACATTAATGCTATCGTATAATCGGGTAAAAAAACTGGATTTGATGCTTTGGCTTTAGGACAAAAAACTTCATTTATCTACTTTATCTTAAATTAATTTTATCTGAAACCCAGTATGTAAACGAAACTATTTCATACCATATTTATTTCCAGAAAACCAAGCTATAGGCTGGCATGCATTATTTTTTATAAAAAAATTCAAGTTTTTTCCAAGCGAGTTTTTTTTAGAATTCCAAACTTCTATGATTTCAGACATTGAAGCTTCATGCAAACACTTGGAAAATGTTCCCAATTGTGTTTCTTAGACAATAGATAAAGTTTTAGCATTTCTCCCACTTCACTAACAAGGAAAAGTTACTAAAAAGAGCACCTCGAATTGAAGCATTACGTAAAATATGACAAATGAAATTAAAATGACAATCACACTGAAAATTACTAACATTGAACTAGTGATCACTGACGTATAACAGGCAGAAACGTCCAACTTTTTATAAAGCCCCGAACCGACTTGGTTTGCCGTTTTCCAAATCTTGTTTTTTTATTTCGTTATGTATGCCTGCAAAGAATACAACGGACATGCCCTGATGAATGCAAACAAAGCGTTCCTTCAGAACTTTTTATATTTCAGTCTTAAAGAAAGCGAGATGCAGTAATAGATGTGTCTGAATTGCATGTACAGTATTGGGAGGTTGAAGTCCTGTTGTTCATTGATTGACAGTTTGGACTGTTGGATAATAATTAATTAACGTTTATGACACGATAGTAGCTGGTCTTTAATTACACCTACATTGTAAATGTTTTGATTGAAGTGCATTCATGTTGCTAGTAAACAAACACTTGAAAAGATCTAAGGGAAAGAAAAATGTACAAGGTTAATTTTGTTTAAGTTGGATTATCCCTGACGCAAATTTTCTCAGTCTCGTTTCTTACCTCTGTCGTTTACCTGTTTTTAAAAAACCTCGAAAATTTTGTTTTTTACATTCATTTTGCTGTGTACAACAAAACGACTATTTGTTACATGCGACTATGAGTCGATTTCAACAAAATATCCATCCCCAGAAGGAATTTATTTGTGTCATTTCCCATGAAAATATCAGCAAAACTCAGAAGCGCACAATGATTACGAGCTTAGCCGACGATAAAAACAAGGATATCGTTGGCTCTTGTCTGTTTTTAAAAACTGAAACCCTTGATTATAACTTTATCCCAAATTTCCCCAATTATTTGTATGCATTTACCTCATCACTAGTTCCAGCCCTCATTTCAAGGAAACGTTCTAAAGGAGTTATACGACTGGTATTTTTTGTAATAAACTTTTAACGCTCAAGCTACAAACAATTTGTACAATACAACTTTTGGTTATTTAGACTGTGTGTGTTTTATGCACTCTTTTGGCACTATTTCACATGCTATTGGAACTTAGACAAAGTTTTGATGCATGCATGGAAAATAAGGAATTGTACAGCTATGTTTCTCTCTTAAATTCTGCTCTGCCGGTATTTACATGCGGACAAGTGCTGAATATTTTAATACAAAAACGGAAATTACTGTTGAGGACCTTTTGGAATCCTAAATCAGGCGAGTTCAGTCCCAAAAGCTGCGATCACAATATGAGGAAGGTAATGAAACCGATTTGCACAAATGATAATTTCTTTGACAGTTCACAGATTAACTTGGGTTATTTAAACAGGCGATCAGGGCAGCCAAAGCATTTAATTACGGGTTTCTGGCATTTGGATTATTTTGCATGGGGACTGTTGATTTTGTTGACGTTACTGAATGGACCTTAACGGGATTATTAAAAACTAATGCAAACTACCTTGTGGAACTCATTAAGGCCGAGCCATCCGCTACTGGAGTGAATGCAACAATATCAAACCTATTATTGAATGTTTCGGGCGAAACCATTCAGCTTGAAACCGTTTTGCTGGGTTCATTCGGATATGCTGTGCAGTTGGCTTCGTTTCTGACTTTAGGCTATGTCAAGGGTCTTTTTCTGTTTGCTGGGATTACGATGAAAGAAGTCGCTGACAAATTTGACTCTTTTCTTAACACACATTCACCAAATGGAAGTCAGATTAAACACGTTTATGAGTTTATGTTTCGCTCGACTTCCAGCTTGAATTTAAGTCTTGGTGGACTACTCGCTACCCATCACATGCAAATGTTTCTGGACTTTGTACTTGTACTTAGAATAATGTTAGCTGATGGGGCTGCAAAGCAATATTCCAGCGTGATTGTGTGGGTTTTACCAGATGCTGTAATTACGGCTGCTGCTTATTACTATGCTACCAGAACTCCAGTTAAGGTAGGGTATTGCTACTACCTCCACCCACATCAAATCATTCATATTATATTCATATTTAATGTCAAGCAAACTTGAAATATATTTTAGCGTGCTTATAGGAACTCATTTATTTTTCAGATGGATGCATTTCGGTCTTGGATTAGAAGTAGAGAAAACCAGGAAAGTCTTCGACTTGATGCCACTACCGTCCAAAATCTCCTAGACGAGTTGAATACCAATCCGTGCGGAGTTGGAAAAGGAATCTTTTATGTTAACGCGGAGCTTATTGGAAAGGTAAGCTCTGTAAATTTATATTGAAACAGCTACTGCATACTATTTTGATTTGTTATACTACAAAAAAGTTTTCTAATGTTTCAGCTGTTAAGTTCCATTGGAACAGTTTTCCTGGTGATTGCAACACGAACAGACTAAAAGCATAAATTATCATAAAGTGTATTAAAATATTACACAGGCATGAAATAATTTTAGACACACAAATTGCTACGTATAATGTATGCTATCACTGATAATCGATATCATAAAGATTGGTAGAGAGCATAACACATAATAAAATATTTCGTTTCAATTATTTCTGCAACCAAAAAATTATTTCTGCAAATTGTTTGGAATCTCGTGCAATGAAGCTTTGTAATACACTAATTGTATGACAACTATTTAAAATGCACTGTTAAAATACTGTGACAAATAAATTTTATTGAAAACAAGTTTGTAGTAGATTGTACAGTTTTATTGAAATGAAGTATATGGTTTAAAATGTTTTGCACAATATTTCCTGTTAAACGATCTTCTTTGCTATCTTACTGTGCATTGCAGCAGGTGTATGTCCCACTTCAGTAGTTGCAGTCTAAAGACAGAAAAACTGAGTTAAATTTGTTTTTAATTCCGAAAATCAAGTAAGTACTTGTATACTTACCTCCACCCCTACGGTCAAAGCAAGGGCTGTGAAGATTGCTGCGAACATGATCAAAAACTTCATTGCTCTCGTGCTGTCGTAATTTTTGTAGCTTTTTATTTGGGCTTGGATGAAATAAACTGCTCCGATTGTACTAAAATTGGCATACTTTTGCACATGAGTATAACGCTTTAATTACGCAAACCTAGACAGCAATAAAAATTTAGTGCTCAAACTAATTACTCTTTGTATGATTATTTCCGTTTGATGATGATTGCAATAATTAATTTTTCTATAATTTATAACAAGCTGCAGAATACGACAGATGATTTATGTACCGTGAGGGCTGAGGACATATACAATCAGAATCAAACTTGCGAATGTTGTATCATCAAACTTAATGCGCAAACGCTCTTAGAGTTTAAATATCGATTTAGGTTGAAGGTCGTGCACAAACATGTATTTATCAGCAGTAAAAAATTCCAACTGACACGTTACGTGATCATTAAATGTTCGTGGGATGCTTGACGCACTCATTCGTTTTCACCACAATGGATTTTTAAACAGCCTGTCAAACAGCCAGAATTTATATAATTAATTTAAAGAATCCATTATGTGAAACCAATGCATCGTTTTTGGAGAGGGAGAATAATTGGAGTATATGTGAGACCCTGACAAAAAAAACTGTTCAGTTGAAAAAAAACATAGGAAGCAGTTTATTATTGGAACAAACTTGCTTTTACATCCTTCTATCGATCGGCTACTGAATAAGAAAGTGGAATATAATTCTGATGATACCATCATCATCTAGCCTGCTCATTAATATGATGTCTTGATTTATGAAGTTGTAATTGTAAAAGCATAACATTTTTACAGCTAAAAGCAACTCTGCATAGACTTTGTCTAACGTAGCATTAGTGTTTTGTTTCAGGTTTATCATAACGCCCCATGAATACATACACAGTCTCATCGCTAAAGTCAAACAAGATATTTTTTTTATTCAGAGCACATGTACACGAGTGTACTTCAATTCATCATAAATACATTGCACTTAATGTGAAGGTGATAAGTTTTTATAATTTGGTTTAATTGGTTTAGGCTACAAGACCATTAAGGATGACTTCCAGCGCCGATGTATCCCTTAGTCCGAAGAATTTTGATGCATTTGGACTAACGCAAATGCTACTGAAGCGGATTAAGGAGGAAATAAGTGCGTTTTCAATATTTAAATTTTTAATTTATAACCAGTTTTTTAATGAATTGTGTCAATATTTTTGCAGAGATTTCAAAGCCTACCAAAGTTCAAGCAGCATGTATACCAGAAATCTTGAAAGGAAGAAACTGTATAGCTCAGGCTCCAACAGGTTCCGGAAAGACGATGGCTTTCGCTATCCCAATGGTCCAGAAATGGAGTAAAGATCCACACGGAGTTTATGGACTTGTTTTGACACCCACGAGAGAACTGGGTCATCAGATCAAAGACCAATTCAACTTCCTTGGGGGCAGCTCTGTCAAAGTGGCCATCATAACGGGAGGAGTAGATTATCAAAAGCAAGCGCTGGAGTTGGTTGGGCGACCCCACTTTGTTGTCGCAACTCCAGGAAGGCTGGTAGACTTGATGACCAACGGGGGTGAGGAAGTGAAGCGTGTGTTTAAAAATTTGAGGTTTCTCGTGCTGGATGAAGCTGATCGCCTGCTCAATGAACAGTTTGATGACCAACTGCAGTTTATCAAGAAGTTGTTACCTGTGAAAAAGCAGACGTTGTTTTTCAGTGCGACAATCGCCGACCATGAGGAAATGAAACAGTTGCTTATCAAGTTTTCAGAGAAATCTGATGAGGTACTGATAAAAATATTTATAACTTCATTTCATTCTTTTCAGTATGTGATATTGATAGATAATATCTTTTCTCTCTTCAGCCCTTTATCTACAACTACCAGGATGAACCACATCTCCTTACCAAATTGGAGGAAACTGAATTAACTGATGAGCCTTCTCGCCCTCTCTTGTGGAAGCAGAATTTAGTCCAGAAGTTTGTCACTTGCCCCCGGGATTTCAAGGATGGCTATTTGATGGAGTTGCTGAGGTCTATCCAGTCTGACAACTCACCTCCCAACATCCGTTCCATGATTATATTCGCAACGACATGTAGAGAATGTCAAGTGCTTTCCTTATTGCTGACGAACATGGGATTCTCGAATGTCTCTCTTCATTCCAATATAGACCAGAAGTCGAGGCTCAAAGCCCTGTCCGATTTTAAATCCAGTCAGATCACCACATTGATAGCCACTGATGTTGCTAGCAGAGGTAACCTTAAAACATTATGTGTATCTGGATTTACGCTAAATGAAATGCTTATCTATAATGTATTATCATTTACAGGGCTGGATATTAAGACAGTTGATCTCGTGATAAATTACTCCGTGCCAATGCCTGAGGATTACGTCCATCGCGTGGGCAGAACCGGAAGGGATACGCAGAAGGGGTTAGCGTTGATGTTTGTCGTTCCTCCGCGTGATATCCAGTTTCTCACAAATATTGAAAACTATATACGAGATAAGCTGACTGAAATGAAAATTGACGGTAATGCCATGTCATTTTATGGATGAAACACAATAAATGTGTAATTGCATTGCAAATTGCAATAAGTTCATGGTTTTATTTTGTAGAGAGAAAAGTGCTCCATATCCTGACAGACGTGCAAACACAGAAGAAGTTGGCAGACCTCGCCGTAGTCGACCCTGATCCGTTTGTGGAGAGGGCTAAGAAAAAACGAAAGGTGGACCAGTAGCGAAATAAAAAACATTTAATTGTTGAATTAACTAGTATTCGTATTTTTGTACTGCATTATGTATAACATATTTCGGATTTAAAGTGATACGATGGATTCGAAGTAAATGCAATAATGTAACCAACTGAGATATGTAGTTATATTTCCTTTATGCATGAATCATGACATGAACCATCAAAAAGTAGTTTTTTAAATCAGGATCAAACTGACTTTAATAACAATATACGGCGAGGCTAAGTTTAAGTTAACAACTTCATTATCACATGCGGTATTACACAATATAAAATATAACATAACATTGCGTTTTACTTTGCTTCGTGGCAATTTAGCTTTTGCAGTATCAAATAAAATCGGTGCAAGTGTTGATATTGGTATTACAAAAAGTTTTGATCTTAAGCACAAATAGCTAATTTTAACTGGGTTAGTTAGGTATTAATTCAATGGGAGAGGTTAGTGGAGTTGTAGAGGGGTATGGACTGGAAGGCGATCTTCTTATTCTTTCCCCTCAGCTCGGAATCCTCTTGAATGAGGCGGAACCAGCGGGAGAGATTGTGGTATTTCTCTTTTTCCTGGAAGCTCATGTCCAGCTAAAACCAAAGATATGATAATTAACATAAAATCTGAAGTTGTCTTTAGTCAATCATAAGAATTAGAGATAAGGTGAATTCAAGCTTACAAAAACTGGGTAGAGGCTGAGGTATATGACAGGATCAGCTAGAGTGAGGTTGTGGCCTGCAAAAAACGTGCAAGGAACCAGATAACTGTCCATTTCCTGCAGAAAAGGAGACGTTTATCATATCATCATCATTCACTTCAATTAGTTATTATGATTTAGTTGTAAACCTTTAAGACATATTCAGTAATCGACGTCTTATCAGTGAGGTGTAGTATATTATACTGCAACCACTGCTGGACCAGAGCCCTCTGCTCCGCACTCCTCCCACTCAGGTTGAGTCCCAGACCCTTGGTATTCACGAGCTCGATGAGGATATAATTGAAGCCTTGGAGGTCTCCCGTTTTGAGCTTCACATCCTTCATGGATGTCCCCTTGGAGAGGTTGACAAGATTGAGGCAGTCTGTCAATCCAAAGTATTTGAGGAGGCGCTTCATCACCTCCACATCATCCAGTTTTCCAACAGCGCCCATGATGATGATGATAGTTCCTATTAGATCAGCACATAAACACATTCAGAATCAGCTGTCAACAATTCAACTATGATATTATGATCCTAAACAAATATCAACTTACTATGGCTTATCAATCAAATCAAGACAGTTTAAAAAGATATCAGCCTGACTTTCCACCTCCACGTCACTTCTCATCTACAAAA
This sequence comes from Orchesella cincta, assembly GCA_001718145.1. Lineage (NCBI taxonomy): Eukaryota > Metazoa > Arthropoda > Collembola > Entomobryomorpha > Orchesellidae > Orchesella > Orchesella cincta. The sequence continues at coordinate 14,409 of LJIJ01000676.1, read as the reverse complement.
TTAAACTGAAACAAAACCATCAAATAACTAAATGCTTCTAGGTTCAGTTAACATGATTATGATAAGGTGAATTCATGATTAGTTAATCAACTTACCAAAAATGTAATTTTGATAGACCGGATGGATGATGATGACACATTTCAAACTTCAGTGATGGCATATGCAAAGCCGACAATGCAATGTAGTCTATTATCCCTTTGGGAAAAAGCAGTTTGAATTCACCGCGGGAAGTTGGGTAAAAGGTACATAATGAGTGCGTCGTTTGCTTTCAGTGTTCGAGAAGCAGTTGCTTATCATTACTCCCTACATGTAAAGTTTTCAATTGATAATCTGAGGTGGCTTGGTGAGGTGGAGCCAGCATGAATTAAATAGAGTTATGATGCTGATGGTATGCAGAACTGAGAAAAACGCTTTTTCATAAACCATCATAATAAATATTATAACCTAGTCATCATTTCAAATATTAATAGCTGATTTTCAATGAAGTCTTTTGTTGAAGTAATAATTTAGTGGTCCCTCGCATTTAAAAAAATTAAATCAAACAATTAACGTGAATATTTGAGATCAAAAAGTTAGAGAGATATTTTTCTAAAAATAATATTCCAAAGCAAAAAGTTTTTTTGCTCTCATTTTTGTCTGAATATCTCACTACAAAACAGTAATAAATGCTAGGCCTAATTTTAAAGTGTTGGATTTTTATTTTTTATAGTAGCAATTTCTTCAACAGTTATAAATTTATGCAGTTTCTAAATGAAAATATGAATGCTGAATGTTCTATCCTCTGCTTGGACAACATCGCTGAACATTTCATATAAAAAGCCTGAAAACTAACAGAGCAAATTCACTCGGTAGCTCTGGCTGAACGGAGCAGAGCAACAGCTCTAGCTTAGCTTGGCAAACGCTAACTTGCATAACTATGCGGCTCCCGCTGACAGCTCAATTAATCATGATTTTATTATTTACTTTGTGGAGTTTGATTCAAATCAATTGAACATTAAACTCGCAAATAACAAATAACGTACTTACTAATAATTCATTGACGTATACATTGTCATTTCATATCCGTTGGAGTAATATTGTTTATTTTGTGGAGTGGAAAAAAGCTTTGTATGAAAGCCACTTTTGTTGCAGCCAATCTGTGAATATAGAAAGAAAATAATGCATAAATTGTAACATATATATAAATCCACCATTTCTGATTTTATAAATTTGGGAGGACTGATATTATATATTTTTTAATCTTTCCGAAACTACAGTCATTATGCTATTCCTTCATAAGGATCGATTGATATCAAATCATAAACCGGAAATCTCTAGGGGGAAAATCAATTATTTGCAACTCATGCGAGCCTACATTACATAAACTGAACATATCTATATAAAGCGTTTATTTCCAATCCTATATTCAAGTCAATACGGTGGCGACAGCCTAATAAATAACTGTGTCTAATTTTTGTTGCTTGAGCTTTAGGTTGGCGTAATGCTGGCTGTAATCTCCAAATAATGGTCTGTACAAATATCAGTGAATAATGGTGACAGGGTGTAGTAGATTTATAATTATCTTGCCTAAAAGGAGCTTCACAATGAGGGGCAATAGGATATTTGATATAAGCACACATTCAAATAGTTCCACCTTCGTGAAAAATATCAGTCATACATTTAAATCAAATGTGATTTGGAAGAAAGCATCAGACCCTTAATTGCCTTCGGAAGACTGGCAGCGATCATTCCCTGTGGTTGGTCAAATTGGCATTTATATAAGAAACCAAAGTTGTCGTAAGCTAACAGTAATTTTATAATAGTTTTATTCACATAAATAATATTATATTTGATTGAATTTTCATGCTTTATCAGTCTCATCATAGTTCCAGTTCTCCTTACACTTTCTTTGCCTTTTGGTCATTCACAGAAATGATTTTGAATATAAATTTGGTCCTGAAATGGGCAAAGAAGAAACAGGGATTTATGGCCTATATAGTCGGGCCGAATCAATACTTCGCCTTGAGATGTTTCATGACAACTTTTATGTAAGAAATTAAAAAAAAGATTATTTCAGCACTGTCTATATCTACTACTTTATATTTATAAATCGCAGGTACGTGCATTTCATGCGAAATTCGGATATGCTATACAGATTGGTAGAAAGGTGGAAAATTGTCAGTTCTCAAGGTCTTCTTGAGCAAGACAAAGGACTTCGTATCATGGGATTTCTTTCCCTTCTCTTTATTTTCCCTTCAATCTGCGTAGGTTCTCTTCTTAGTCAATATAATGAGTCAATGTAAGTAAATTAAAACTACAACTTTTTAATATTATGCAATTCACACTTGTTTTTAATTGGTTAACACTTCCACAGTTCCATCAAATACAAATAGTTCAAAGTTACAGTTATATTATGCGGGACGCCATGTTGTCTGGAATTCCTTTGTACCCTATCACCCATTCTTCGCAATATTGTACATTGCCGTAGGACTTTTCTACACTCTTTTACCCAGAATATATACACAGGCTCTTGTCATCTTCTTTTCTCGGGCTTTGTCATTTCAGTTTAAAAAACTAATTGAGAGTGCGACAAATGCGAGGATATCTGCAATATACTTTGTGGACCTAAAAAACAAAGGTATTCAAATTTGAAATATTGACATTTAATTAACTTACTAAAATCAACAAATACTTTCTCAGACGAAATTTTCTGGAAAGATATTGCTATCAAGCATGAAACACTGTGTTTGCTGGTGAAAGCAGTCAACGAATTCATTTCACCTATAATATTCGGAACTACTGCATAAGCTTATACAACATTAGTACAATGGTAAGAACATTAACAATTAAAAAAATGAAGGAATCTTTGCATGAAATAACTTTTGTATTGATCAACTAGCTCTTTAAATCCCTTTCACCTGGAGGCATAAAAATATCGTCGTACGTCTTTACAATTAGTTTTGCTGTTGAAGTGGTTCAGTATTTCATCATGATTGTTTCTGCAGCAAACGTCAACACTTATGCCATCAAGATTTTGGATATATTGAGAAAATGTCCTAAGGAATTTTATCATGAAACGGGGGTAAATTGTTACATCCGAAATTTAATCCAAAATGGAAGCGTTAATTTACCTTGGAACTATCATATTAATATTTTGCTCTCTTCATTAGGTATCTCGACTGGACGTTCAGGTTTCCTCCGGACAAACTGTAGCCTTTAGTGGGCTGGGTTGGTATTTCATCACGAAACGATTCCTCCCAAAGATTATCAGCGCCATTTTCACGATTGAGATCGTGCTGCTTCAAGCAGACGAGCCTGCGACAATTAAAAAATAGTGTTTATATTATCCAGAGTTCTAAATTGTAAGAGAATAAAGCAATTTCAGCAGACAAAACAATTAATGATAAATGTATCAGGTTGCCCCAAACCAAAATTCCGTCTGACTCAGAACTATACCATGTAAAATTAGCATAAATGGCTTGGAGAAAGCTATCTCAAAACATGGTTTCTACCTGGTCGTATACCTTATAGTTCTTGCAAATCAATCGATATTCTATTAAAAAAAGGAAGAGAAAAATTAAATTCATTTGGTATTTGCGATGAAATCCATGACGGATTCGTGTTTTCAGGAGATAGACATTTCCTTTCAAAGAAATGGAGTAAACGTTGTAGCTATACAATAAAGGTAATTTAAAGAAAATGCTTCTAAACAAAATTCAGCTTTTAAAACCCCTGTTGCAAAATCTGAACAAATCATCATGCTAAAAACTGATTTTGGAAAGTTCGTCGACGATTCAGCTGAAAGTACTACATTGAAACAAAAGATACTTGAAAAGTTGAGCTACGCTACTAGATTGCCATTTCCAGTCCAAAACATCTCTGCATTGTCAACTTCAAAGTTTGATATTTATGAGAGCATCAAACCATTAATCGGGTTTGGAAGAGTGGCATCGATTATTCCATGTGGTGAATCTAATTTTAGGTCGTACAAGAAGCTGAAAATTCAGTAAGTACACACACACACCTATCTTATACTTAAACAATCTAATAAAATACTAATGCAATAATTACGACACGTATTTATTTGCAGACCCAGTATCATACCTCTCGCCATCTCATTTTCTTCTTGGGCTGGACAATTATTGAGATGATACTGGGTTTGGCATGATGCTAAAGTCGTAAAACTTGCAGCGCAAGGTCCAAGCATAATGATGTATGTAAGTCACTCTCGTATTCCCATGGAGGCTTTGATAAGGGCTTACCTGTAAGCTTTAAATCTAAAAATTCAAATAGTGACTTCATGTGACTTATTAAACTCTAATGGCTTAATGAAACAGGTACATACATTTCATTCGAAAATCGGACCTGCTATTTGGAGTACTTGAAACATGGACAATTGTCAGTTCTGAAGTTGGTCTTAAGGCAGACAAAGGACTTCGTTTTGTTGCAATTATTTTGTTTGTGTTCATGGTGCCAACCATCTGCCTAATGGCTGCATATGTATTCTTTATGCTAAATGTGCTAATCGGACACGGTAAATTAGTAAAAAGTAATTTCACTTCATAATTTTATTTTATACAAACTGAATTTCCATAATATAGGGTATGGAAAAGCACCATAAAACTTTTCAAGATTACGAGCAATGTATAAACAGCCTTGGTTCTTGTGGAATAAAATAGTGCCATATAATCCAATATTCATGATAATCTACTTTGTCGCATTTTTCTACAATTCTCTCCACGAGTATATGTGCAAACTCTAGTCATATTCTTTTCACGGGCGTTGTCATTCCAGTTCAGAAAACTGATTGAGGACGCCACAAATTGCAAGACATCTGCCATGTACCTAGTAGACTTGGGAAATAAAGGTAAACGACCTACAAAAAACAATTACTTAATTTTATTACTAATTCTTAATTTCCTCATAAATTCGTAGACAAAAAGTTTTGGAGCGATCTGTACAGAAGTATGAAACGGTATGTTTGCTGGTCAAAGCTGTGAATGAGTTCCTGTCTCCACTAATATTTGCAACAACAACCACCTTCAGCATCTACAATGTTTGCAAGCAAGTAAGGAATTAAATAATTAGTTGAATTTACTCAATTACGAGAATGATTCGAAGACTTCTTTAAGAGATCTTTCTATATTTAATAGCTATACGGCGCTCTTTCACACACAACTGGAAGCACCGATCTATCAACCTTGTTTGCTGTTGGCACTGCTATTGAAGTGGTTCAATATTTCATCATGATTGTTTATGCCACGAGTGTGAATGCGTATGCCATTAATTTTTTTTAGATGTGTGGAGAAAATGTTCAAGGCAGTACTATCATGATACAGAGGTAGTGGTTACGATTAAGCAATATTTTAATGAATAATTTAGCAATTTTAAAATCTCTAAATGAAAATACTTTCAGGTTTCCCGAAGGGAGCATCAAGTTGCTGCTGGACATACTATTGCTTTTACCGGACAAGGTAGGTATTTCCTCACGAAACGGTTTCTTGTAAAATTCTCAATGCTATATTCACAATAGAAATTGTCATGCTTCAATGTGATGATATTGTCAAACCACAACAATAATATTACCTTTTCAAGTCATTATAAATTGCAATATAAAATTATGTATAAAATTAAGCATTAGAGAAAAGAGCTTGATAAGGCGGCAGATATTGATATTGTTAATAGAAACGCTACGATAAAAAAAATAATAATAATAATAAAGTTTTATAATACCCTTAAAACAAGTATAATTGTCTTACAATAGTTTCTGTTTGTTTGTAATAAATTGGTAATATTGGTATTACTTTTACATGTACATACGAAGAGAACTTTTGTTTTGTCGTGATGTGCGGTGTGATTTCAATCAATATGCTATGAGGTATATTCCTATAATGGCAGGAAGTGTCTCAAGCACTTAAAAACAACTCGGAGGCGTAAGTAGTTTCTACATAAAATCCTAGTAACAATCGATACAAGAATTTAGTCTGCAAACCCACAACGGTCGTAGGTATTTCTGAAACTACCTTAAAATTCGAAGCTGTTGTTGACTTATTTCGAAACTTTCTTCTTGTAAAATCGTGATAGTGTAAACACTACAATGAGACAGTCAAAAGTATTTGCAACAAGTCATCATTCGAATAGTTGGGCTAGAGTGACAAATACTAGCAACTTTTCAATATCAAAGTACGATCTGGACCAATGCATTAAACCGCTGATGGCAGTCGGAAGATTTGCCGGAATCATTCCATGTGGTTGGTCAACTTGGCATTCATATAAGAGTACATTTAGGTAATAAATTTCACAATTACTTAAAAATTGCAATTTAGTACAATTACTGGTTTTTATAAATGCGATGAAATCCGAATTTTACAGGTTTACTACTTTCAAGGTACTTATAACCGTATTGCTTGCCAGTTGGTCCCTCATTGAAGCAGTATTGCATTTTTACGTGATCGTTCAAAAAGGAAGAGACACAAACGGAGCTATGTCCTACGTATTAAACTCTCAAGCTGCGTTTGCAGCAACTCTGAGTACCTTTGTGTACGGAACATCTTAAATTTGTGCCCAGGAAATATTTTCGAATTTCTTTTTAATTTCTAATTTTGCTCATATAATTGAAACAGATACGCATATTTTCTTCGGAGCTCCGATAAACTATACAGCTTGATAGAAAGATGGCGATCTGTCAGCTCGGAGGCTGGTTTTGAGGAAAATAAACGCCTTCGATTAATGGGTATTCTTTCAATTTTGTTTATGGTGCCATCAATCTGTTCTTGTGCCGCTTTCATAACTGAAATACTTCGAACATATGTACAAGGTACGATTTGTTTTTGTATACAGCAACTTATGATGCATACCCTCTGTAATTATATCACAAATAATACAATGTTTCTTTGTTTCGTGTAATTACATGAACTAACAGGAATTGTAACAAAAGACGGTATTTCCAGGTTGCAAGCAATGTATAAATTTCCATTTATGGTTTGGAACCTTTTTGTGCCATACAACCCTTGTTTCACAATAATCATCATCACAGGATTCTTTTGGAATACTATGGCAAGAGTTTATGGGCCAGCTCTAGTCATATTTTTCTCACAGGCACTCTCGTTTCAATTCAAAAGGCTTATCGAGACCGCAACAAATTCCAAGACATCTGCTATGTATTTTGTGGACTTGCAACTCAAAGGTACATTATATGGATTAAAAGGAATTAAATATTTTGAAGCCATTTTGACTCCCTTCGTTTTCAGACAAACTTTTTTGGAAGGACATTGTCTACAAACATGAGTGCTTATGTTTGCTTGTGAAAGTCGCAAACGAATTTGTTTCTCCAATAATATTTGCAACAACAATATTGAGCATTTACACAATTTCTATGCAGGTAAGACAATTGAATTATAAGTATACTAATTAAGCATTTAGAAAAAGTCACATTCAATAAACTTATTCAGCTTTTCAGAGCTCTGACATTAGGCAGCCAAGTAGCTTTATCACCTTACCTGTTCAGCTTCAGCTTTGCAGTTGAAGTGATTCAATATTTTATCATGGTTTCATCCGCTTCAAATGTCAATACTAATGCTATCAAAATTTTGGACGTGTTAAGAAAGTGTCCCAAGGAATTATATAGTGAAAGTTGGGTACTAAAAATATCGCATTCTTAATAACAAATTTAAAGATCCAATGGAAAATCTTAATTTGTAGATACTTGTTCGCTAATTAAACATTTTACTTCAATTATTATATTCTAGGTGTCTCGACAAGATCATCAAGTTTCAGAAGGACACACGATTGCTTTCACTGGACTTGGTTGGTATTTCATAACTAAAAGGTTTATTCTCAAGGTTATTAGTGCTATATTCACAATTGAGATAGTATTGCTGGAATCAGAACATAAAAAATAAATTCCATTAATTCTAAACGTGGGTTATCCTTTGTTTGATTTGAATGGGAACGGGGTTAAAAAGACAATCTATCGGGTCTTGTTCTACATGCATTGAGACCTTCCCCAACCCAAAGCCTTTTTGCCATTAAGATGAGCTTTCTTAAATACAGCTCATCAACTCTAGCAACATATTCCTATTATCTTCTAGCATTTGACATTAAACAATAGTATGAAAACTAAACAGATTCATAACATTTCTAACATCTAATAGACGATAAATGAAAGTTCCACTGACGAATACGTGTAATTAACAGTCAACAGCCAGCTCAAAGAGGCAGAGGCGAGTTTTCAAATCCTATCAAAATCGCACGTTACTGTAATATATGATACATACGTATGCACACAAGATATTGATGCATTACCAAAGTAAGCTAACCGAAGCTAAATTTACGCTTTTCCAGACGACTACATCAATAATTTGTTACAGGAAATGAAAGGTCTTAATTGAAGCGTGATTATGCCGTGATAATTACTTATTACTTGCTCATCCACTAATCACCTATACCAATCTATGTTTTGAAATTAAAAAACATCCATTATACTTGTCACGTCAAATGTGAAGCGGCATTTAACCTACAGCTTAAAGTAGGTCAAACCTCTCACGTCGAACTTACGTGTTTGACATGACGGTGGACTATGGACAAATTTCCGTACCGTATTTACGCTGGTTATATACCAGTTTACACGAAAAGTTTAAATAAAAACGACAAAGAACAAAAATATAACTCTAGTTTGTGAAATATTGAAAATTGAAAGTTGTATGGGTGAAACCCATTCCAAACAGCAATGCACAAAACCTTGCTAAAACTTATGTGGAGACTTTATCATATTCAGTAGGCACTTCAACAATGAAGACGCCCATGGGTGCTGGTCACATGCCACTGAAATCAAAGCATGATATTTATGGCAGTATAAAACCACTTATCGTCTTTGGAAGATTGGCTTCAATCATTCCATGCAATCTTCGAACTATCGTTCATACAAAAACTGCAGCTTAAGTAAGTTAATATAATTTGAAGTTAACCATTCAAAAACAACGAGCAATATTATGTCTTTTATTAGCATTTATGCAACTTTATAATTTCCCTAGAATAAGCACGCTGCCGGTTCTCATAAGCATTCTCTTGACTTGCTGGACTCTAATTGATACGATATTGGGATTTAATATGGTTCTTAAAAAGACATCAAATACTAACAAGGCAAGTACTATGTATATAGTCAAGTTATAGTCGATCCGTAATAGTTATTATGATTTTAAAAAATGAATTCATAGGGTCCAGTTGGTTACCTACTTTACTCAAACTTTGCCATGAATTCTTTGACTCAGCGTTTTTGTAAGTTAACAAGTTGTTCGGTTAGGTTATTCTTAACCTTATAAGCATACTACGTTTAATTAATAATAATTGTTTTTTCCAACAGCTACGCATACTTCATCCGACACTCTGATAACTTATTTGAAGTACTGAGAAAATTGAAAACAGTCGGTTCTAGGATTGGGCTTGAGAAAGATAACCGACTTATTTTCGTTTCAATGCTTTTAATTGCATTCATGATACCTTCAATCGGCCTCTGCATTATTTTTATCATTGACTGTATTCATCCCATGACAGATCAGGGCAATTTGGGTAAATAAATTTATCAATTAAAGGACTTGTAAATAAGGTTATGGTAGTTGATTTAGTATTTTTATTGTTCTGTTTCTATTTACCAGGGCGAGAGATAGACACCAACAGTTCCAATATGCAATTGTTTTATGAAAATGATTTTTTCACCTGGAACGTTTTCGTACCCTACAATGCAGCTTTTGTGATAATGCATTTGATAGTTGCTATATACACTGCTCTGCCAAGAGTGTATGTGCAAGCTATGATTATTTTCTTCTCGAGAGCTCTATCATTCCAGTTCAAAAAATTGATTGAAAATGCGACAAATACCAAAATATCCCAAATTTATTTTGTGGACTTAAAGAACAAAGGTGAAAAAGGTTTTAATATCTAATATTCATATTCTACCGATTAATTGAGTAATTTCAAATTTATTCAGATAAACGTTCTGGAAAGATCTCGTCTACAAACATGAAAATTTGTGCCTGCTGGTCAAGACAGTCAATGAGTTTCTATCTCCACTTATATTTGTAACGACGGCTCTGAGCATTTATGTCATTTGCATACAGGTAACAATAATAAAAACGCATGTTCAATCTAGCATGTTTTCAAAAATAAATATTCACTAACATTATTATCCTACAGCTCTTTAGAGCTTTATCAGGAGAGAATGCGATAGGCGTATCAACATTTGTGTTTACCACAAGTACCATTGTTGAAGTAAGCCAGTATTACTTGACAATTGACAGTGCTACAAAAATCAACGTGTATGCTACCAGGATTTTGGATGTTTTGAGAAAGTGTCCAAAGGAATATTATCATCAAACAGAAGTACGTCGACAAGACGGAATCAAAATTTATACTAAATTAAGTTACATTCATTGCATCGAAATAAATACTGTTTCGTTTCTGTTTAGGTATCTCGAGTTGAACATCAGGTGTCCTCTGGGCTTAGCATTGCTTTCACTGGGCTTGGCTGGTATTACATTACAAAGCAGTTTCTGCTCAAAATAATCAATGCCGTATTCACTATTGAAATAGTCCTACTTCAGACATCACCAGCAGCCTCGTCCCAGCCTGAAACGAAATCGTTAATTGCCGATTCATCTTATTTAAAATGGTGCAGGAATGATTTAATTTGAGTATGAAAAGCGAGAATATGGGCTCTTGAAAGTGGTGATGTAAATTTGCAGCATATAATGGGAACTGAATACGTAGCGTAAAACTATGTGAGAACCAAAAGTTTGGATGGCTGGCTTATTGTACCAAACTGTCCAGGATTTAATTATATGTTATCATTAAGAATTAATTTAATACATTTATCCATTATAGATTATTATCGTATGTATGATAGATCCAGATGCTGGTACGCGTTTTTTTAGTTTGAAGTATCTATCTGGTATAGCTTCAGTGACTTTTTAACGTCCGTGCTGATGGAATTCTGTCATATTACAACACTCTGTTTTTATGTTTTTGAATGTGAGGTTTAACAGGGACATAAAATGATCTTACTATTTCATTCTGCTCGACTTCATGCAAACATTGTTTGGAAACAAGAATACATAGTAGGGTGGCAGTGCATCTTGTAAGGAATATTAGGTTGGGAAAGTTTTTGCAAATGTGCCGTTGCTCTTGTGGCTCCATTAGCTGACGTTTCTTAAGATTATTGAAATATTCTAAGCACTATAACTATGAAAGAAATTAAATTTTGACATAAGGGATATGTTAAAACTTTGAAATCAACTGGTCTTCTATCGCCATTCCCTGTGGCTAATTACTGATTTCGCAATTTCTTCTTGAGTACACCTTAGTAATGCTCCAGATCATATCAGCTCATGTTCCTTTTTTTCTCTCATCTTTGCATGCATAGCCTGTGCAACCTTTGTTAGCTTACCTTAGTGGAAGATAAATACATACACATAACTCCACAAAATAAACAATATTACTCCAACGGATATGAAATGACAATGTACATGTCATTGTTGAACCGCATTAGTAAGTACGTTATTTGTGAGTTTCATGTTGCACTTTCGATGATTTGAATGCAAACTGCCAACAGAAGCAAGATATCATTAAATAAGTATTCGGCTTCCGCGGACAGCTCAAAATTAATGCATGATTTTTATTTATTTACTTTGTGGAGTTTTGAATTCAAATCAAAAGTGAACGCATGAAACTGCACAATAACGTTAACTTTACTAATGTTCAACAATCGACATTGTCATTGCATCTTCATATGCCGTTGGAGTAAATATTGTTTATTATGTGGAGTTATGTGTATGTATTTATTCCTCCGAAGGAAACTACAAAGGCATCCACTAGGCTAGCACAAGAATGAGAGATAAAATGTAGCATAGACTGAATGGTCTGGAGGCAACTAAGCGTGTAATTCGTGAGAATGCAGAAACACGTGCGACAGGTAGGCTCAGCAGGCGTAGCGAAAGAAGACCAGTTGATGTCAAAAGGTTTTAAACCATATCCCTTATGTCCATTTAATTGTCTTGTCATAGTTATAGTGCTTAGAATATTTCAATAATCTAAGAAAACGTCAGCTAATGGAGCCACAAGAAGACAACGGCACATTTGGCAAAAAAAACTTCCCACCTAATATCCCTTACAAGATCCACTGCCTACCTGTCGCCTACTATGTATTCTTGTTTCCAAACAATGTTTGCATGAAGTCGAGCAGGATGAAATAGTAAGATCATTAAGGCCCTTCTTACACATCAACATTAAAATACCTTAACAACACGAGTGATGTACTAACGAAATTGCCATCAGCATGGACGTTTAAAAAGACACCTGAAGCTATAGCCAATACTTCAAACTAGAAAAACGCGTCCCCCCCCAAAGCATCTGGATCTATTCATACATACGATAATATCTATATAATGGATAAATGATATTAAATTAAATTTTAATGATAACATATAATTAAACTCCTAGACAATTTAAATGACAATAACCAGCCATCGTAACTTTTGGTTCTCACATATTTTTACGCTACGTCTTCTGTTCTCCATTACATGTTGCAAATTTACATCACCACTTTCAATGGCCTACATTCTCGCTTTCATACTCAAATTAAATCATTCCTGTACCGTTTCAAAATAAGATGAATCGGCAATTAACGATTTCGTTTCAGGCTGGGACGAGGCTGCTGGTGATGTCTGAAGTAGGACTATTTCAATAGTGAATACGGCATTGATTATTTTGAGAAGAAACTGCTTTGTAATGTAATACCAGCCAAGCCCAGTGAAAGCAATGCTAAGCCCAGAGGACACCTGATGTTCAACTCGAGATACCTAAAATAAAAGGAAACTGTATTTATTCGTTTTCAATGAAATTCTTAATTAATAAAATTTTGATTCAATCTTGTCAAGATAGCATTACTTCCGTCTGATGATGATATTCCTTTGGACACTTTCTCAAAACATCCAAAATCCTGGTAGCATACACGTTGATTTTTGTGGCACTGTCAATTGTCAGGTAATACTGGCTTACTTCAACAATGGTACTTGTGGTAAACACAAATGTCGATACACCTATCGCATTCTCTCCTGATAAAGCTCTAAAGAGCTAGGATAAAAATGTTAATGAATAATTATTTTTGGAAAACATGCTAGATTGAACATGCGTTTTTTATATTGTTACCTGTATGCAAATGACATAAATGCTCAGAGCCGTCGTTACAAATATAAGTGGAGAAAGAAACTCATTGACTGTCTTGACCAGCAAGCACAAATTTTCATGTTTGTAGACGAGATCTTTCCAAAACGTTTTATCTAAATAAATTTTTAATTACTCAATTAATTGATAGAATATGAATATTAGATATTAAAACCTTTTCACCTTTGTTCTTTAAGTCCACAAAGTAAATTTGTGAAATTTTGGTATTTGTCGCATTTTCAATCAATTTTTTGAACTGGAATGATAGAGCTTCTAGAAGAAAAATAATCATGCTTGCACATACACTCTTGGCAGGGCAGTGTATGTAACAACTATCAAATGCATTGTCACAAAACCCGTATTGTAGGGTACGAAAACGTTCCAGGTGAAAAAATCATTTTCATAAAACAACTGCATATTGGAACTGTTGGTGTCTATCTCTCGCCTGGTAAATAGAAACAGAGCAATAAAAATACTAACCAATTACTAACCTGTATTTACAAGTCTTTTTAATTGATAAATTTATTTACCCAAATTACCCTGATCTGTCATGGGATGAATACAATCAATGATAAATAATACAGAGGCCGATTGAAGGTATCATGAATGCAATTAAAAGCATTGAAACGAAAATAAGTCGGTTATCTTTCTCAAGCCCAATCCTAGAACCGACTGTTTCAATTTTTCAGTACTTCAAATAAGTTATCAGAGTGTCGGATGAAGTATGCGTAGCTGTTGGACAAAAATTATTATTAATTAAATCGTAGTATGTTTATAAGGTTAAGAATAACCTAACCGAACAACTTTTTAACTTACAAAAACGCTGAAGTCAAAGAATTCATGGCAAAGTTCGAGTAAAGTAGGTAACCAACTGGACCCTATGATTCATTTTTTAAATCATAATAAACTATTACGATTGGACTATAACTTGACTATAATATAGTACTTGCCTTGTTTGTATTTGATGTCTTTTTAAGGACCATATTAAATCCTAATATCGTATCAATGAGAGTCCAGCAAGTCAAGAGAACGCTTATGAGAACCGGCAGCGTGCTTATTCTAGGGAAATTATAAAGTTGCATAAAAGCATAATATTGCTCGTTGTTTCTGAATGGTTAAACTTCGCATTATATTATTTACTTACTTAAGCTGCAGTTTTTTGTATGAACGATAGTTCGATAGATTGCATGGAATGATTGAAGCCAATCTTCCAAA